>CATQJA010001160.1:0-38488 GCA_958295435.1 Mesorhabditis spiculigera | reverse complement strand
AAAGCTTTTACAAATCCTGTTGCAATATAGTTTTAATACGTAAGTACGCATATTTGGCCTGCTAGGACCCCCGATAATGCAAAAGAGCCTCGTAGACAAAGTTATTTTTGCCGAAAATCCGGTTTTTTGAAAAATTCAGTAAGTGTCCCAAGTAATTTTCCAATTGAAATATCTACTATAATAATTTTGCTGTGGTGTCCGTCTGTCTGTCCGTCTGTCCGTCATGTCCCGGATTCAACTCGAAGGGGAAAGGAGCTAGAGCTTAGCTCTCTTCGGATTCGGATAGAGCGTGGTCAGAAACCCCCAAACTGATAAAAAAATTATGAAAAAGTTTTAGTTTAAATTATTAAAATTAACTTTGAAAGTTTTTTCCTTAGTAAAAGGGGTGGGGGCCCCTCTCCCGGGAGGCCACGCCCCCTTTCCCGTCCCCGTTCTTCCCCAGGCCCATTCCCGCGCCCAGATAGCTTTTTTTAAGTTACTTTAATACTTTTTAATACTTTTTAATTATGTTAATTAATTATTTAAATTATTTAAATCATCTAAAGCCATCAGGAAGGTATTTAGGTAGTTTTTGAAGGGGATTTCAGCCATGGGGGGTATCTAAAGCCATCGGGAAAGTAAAGTTACTTTAATACTTTTTAATACTTTTTAATTATGTTAATTAATTATTTAAATCATCTAAAGCCATCGGGAAGGTATTTAGGTAGTTTTTGATGAGGATTTGAGCCATGGGGTATCTGAAGCCATCAGGAAGGTATTTAGGTAATTTTTGAAGGGGATTTCAGCCATGGAGGTATGTGAAGCCATCAGGACCGTATTTAGGTAGTTTTTGATGGGGATTTCAGCCATGGGGGGTATCTAAAGCCATCGGGAAAGTAAAGTTACTTTAATACTTTTTAATTATGTTAATTAATTATTTAAATCATCTAAAGCCATCGGGAAGGTATTTAGGTAGTTTTTGAAGGGGATTTCAGCCATGGGGGTATCTGAAGCCATCAGGAAGGTATTTAGGTAGTTTTTGAAGAGGATTTCAGCCATGGGGGGTATCTTAAGTCATCGGGAAGGTATTTAGGTAGTTTTTGAAGGGGATTTCAGCCATGGGGGGTATCTGAAGCCATCTGGAAGGTATTTAGGTAGTTTTTGAAGAGGATTTCAGCCATGGGGGGTATCTGAAGCCATCAGGAAGGTATTTAGGTAGTTTTTGAAGGGGATTTCAGCCATGGGGGGTATCTGAAGCCATCAGGAAGGTATTTAGGTAGTTTTTGAAGAGGATTTCAGCCATGGGGGGTATCTGAAGCCATCAGGAAGGTATTTAGGTAGTTTTTGAAGGGGATTTCAGCCATGGGGGGTATCTGAAGCCATCGGGAAGGTATTTAGGTAGTTTTTGAAGGGGGTTTCAGCCATGGGGGGTATCTGAAGCCATCAGGAAGGTGTTTAGGTAGTTGCTGAAGGGGATTTCGGCTAGGAAAGGTATCTAAAGCCATCAGGGAGGTATCGAAGTAGTTTTTTAAGTGGATTGCATGAAGGGTAGCCCGAAGGCCAGATGGTTACAGTCGCGAAGCGACTGGAACCATCTGGTAGCTGATATTTTAATAAAAACTAATAAAAACTACTTGCTAGGACATTGATTCGCTGATTTGGCCGTCTAGGAAACCCCCCGATAATGCCAAAGTACCATTTATAATTTTCTTCTCCAGTGTTTCCAGCCTTTACCACTACTTCTAATATACTATCCCATCACCAAAGCCACCCCCCGAAAACAACACTAGAATATTCGAGATTCCCCCGATGGTCATCCACTTTTCAGGCCTCCGAAAATGTTGCGAGGTCCTTTTTGAGCTCCGTGAATGGACGTGTGATGGGCTGTAGAGGTGCGAAGGGATGTCGCTCTCTTTCTCTCTCTCATTCTCTCTCTCTCTTTTAGGTAGGAAGGAGGCCCATCCCTGATTCCATTACGCACCTATGCATGCCTGGGCCTCAGACTCCCCGCGCGGCGAGGAGGCCCGTCCCTGGTTTCAAAGGCTCAATCAGCACGCCGTTGGGCCCCCCGAAATTCGTGGATTCGACCCGGTTAGCGAGGCCGAAGGAGAGATCGTATCATTTTGAGAAGAAAATGACACTTTCGAAGGTTCTATCTGTGTTTCAAAGGGTACTTTTGTATTATCGGGGGTAATTTGTCTGTAGGTCCAGATCTCCCTAGTAGCATATTCACAGCTATATTCCTAGTTTTTAGCAGAAGCAAAACAATTTTCAAGCGTAAAACTATCTAGAAAGCTTGCAAAAATGTTTACAATTTAAATTTTTATCGAAGCGGTGCTTTTCTATTATCGGGGGAGGGGATTTTACTTGCACCCAGATCGACCTAGTAGCGTATTTTCAAGTACTTGATAGGGTTTTTAGTAAAATTTTAACAATATTTCAAACATACAAACTATCTAAAAATTCGATAAAGGTTTGAAATTGAAAATTTAGTCGAAAACCTATTTTCTATTTTCGTTCATGCTCGTTTGTAAACCGTTGACGTTTAGGAATATTAAAAAAGAGTCGAAAACCTCTTCGAGTTTAAACAGAACAAATGGGTCCCGCCGCCCCCCCGATAACGCAAAAGCTGCTAGTAAATCTCATATCTAGAACCCCCACCCCCAAATTTCAACTTTATCTTCGGACCCCGAAATCCATCAAATCAGCGCTAATTTCCGTAAATTGGCAGGGAAGTGCTGGTAGGGGTGGTGGCCCCGCTGCATCTGTCAGCAACCAGGGCCAAACCCATGGCCCCGTGTCCTAATTTCTTAATTTGGTGCCAAAAGGGGGTCCTCCGGGGGCCTACTACGCCCCTCCCCGAAAAGCCTCACCCGCTACCTGGGGTGCAAATAATTAGAGTACGCCTAGGCTGCTGGCTGTTTCCGGCTATCAAGGTTCCAGATTTCAAAGCGGCAGCTAACCTACCTACGCGATCCAAGATTTCGTAGGGGCAATTAGACCTCCCCAAAACCCACACCGGGTCGCCCCGAAAGTGTGATGAATGTCCGTTCACCTGGCCCTCCTGAACTGCCCGATTTCCGGTTCAATTTCGGCTAGCGCGCCCTGCTCGCTTTTTAAAATCCCATCTATCATCCCGCGTGAAAATTGGTGCTAAACCCAAAAAGGAGCGCGCGCCTGGGTCCCCTGGGTGAAGCCCCCCTGTGAACTGACTCAAGAAATATGCCCGTGCCAAACGGGACACAGACAAAATCCTAGCCAGATTACTGCTTCCTCGGAAAATCTAACCTTATTTTTCGGCTTTCCGCGCTTTCTGAAGTGCTAAACTGCCCCCTAAAGCCCTGGCCATGGCGGGTGAAGGCTAAATGGCTCCCCATCCATCTCATCTCCAATAACCGTTTCCTACTCCCCTTACGCGGATGTCGAAAAGAAAAAAACGGACGATTATCTGCTCGTGACAACCACAACAAAAAACCCACCAGACTGGCCGGCGACGAGCCCAAATACTGGAATACCCAGTAGCAGAAGTGCTTCAATCCGTCCCATCAGCGCCAATCTTCAGCCATTCTCGTACATTGTCCCTGAAATCACCGAGCACTATTGGAAAGACACTCGGCGCGAGGACCCGAAATTATACAACTGAGCTTTTTTACGCGCAACAGACGCGCCATAAATATGGGCGTTATTTGTCTTGGCGACGCGGCGCGAACCAGTGGATCATCCACGCGATTATTTTCCGTGGGTGAGTCAGACTGTAGCCAAACGGTGGACTACGAGGGAGAAGCTTTGAGGCACCACAGATGTTGTTTAGAACAATCGGTGCCCAAATTCGATCAGCAGACGTCGAGTCTGCCTCCAAGGCTTGGGGCCCAGCGCGCGGAAAATTGACGCCCCGCCCTCCATGTCGTAGCGCCGTTATGCTGTTCCCTCCGCATCCCCCCATCCCCAAGCAAGGCAGCATGTACGGCTTCATAACAATTTATTCAACAAAAACAATTAAGCAAAAGGGGGTCCGGGAACTCAAATGTCACATCCTTTCCGGTGAGCTTCTTATAAACGTGGGTGAAAGTGTCGACCTTGTGCTCAACGTTGGTCTGCTGTTGCTTGTCGAGGTGGCACTGAAAAGAACATATATAAACAAAGTCGACAATAGTTACAAAACCTAGGCATAAAATTTGCGGAAGACCGTAATGGATGAGCTGCTTTAGCGCAAAGTTTTTGATATTAACGAGCAGAGGTTCGGTTCAGGGGTTTCCCCGTCAAGAAAATTCTTTTGCCTCTGGTTTATGAAATGCCGTTGAGGGACTTGTACCGAACGTAGCTACGTTTCCAATTCAAAATCAAATGCCTGGCGGGAATTGCTAAAGTCCAAGAACCGTTCGATGGGCAAGAATAGTTTGTAGGCGAGCATAGATTCCTCATAAAGTCTCCTGGTGTCTGAAAGAATAGCGACGAACCCAAAACGACGAATTTACACCAAGTTTACCAAAGCCCAACTGGATAGGCCGTGGACCCTGAACCGAAATCGCGCGTAGACGGACTTAGCACAAATGGCCAAAGTAGATAGGTTTGAAAAAAATACCTTGATGATGCGCTTGCCATCAGACTTGACTCGGATCCTCTTGCCGACGATTTCGGCGGGGAAGCAGATGTCCTCGAGGATCGCTTCGTGAACGGCCGTGAGGGTTCGGGAGCGCGGCCGCTTCTGCTTCTCCGGGATCCTCTTGTTTCCGCGTTGGGGCTTGGGCAGAATGCGTCGCTAGAAAAACACGTATGCAGGAAACCGGAGAATTGTTACCTTCGCGATGAAGACAACGTGCTTGCCTCCAAGCTTCTTCTCCAGTTCGCGGATCAATTGAACCTGGATTTTGTTGAAGAGCTTGAGCTGCGGGAAGGGAACGTAGACGACGACGATCTTCTTGTTTCCGTGGTCGATCTCCTAAAAAAAGAAAATAAGGGTTGCCACACAGATAAGCACAAAGTACCGCTGCCTTGGACCCAAACGCACCCAAAGAAATGCGCCGATTAGGGTGAAACTAGGCAAGAAACAGAACAATACTAAATTTTAGGACAAGCGTCATCCAGGACCCTTTATTAGGGAGTTTCAGCCAAAAACCTAAGCCAGACCACCCACAGCTCCAATGCGGGAAAAACTTGCCTTGACTCCGACGATGTAGAGCTCACGGAGTTGTCCACGTAGGTCCTTGCTGTTCTCGAGATCAGTCAACGAGCCGGCGATCTGCTTCTCGATCTCGGTGGGGGCTTGCCCGGCGGGTAGAACGAGTTTCGTGCCCTCCGTCATTCTGACCCTAGTTACTGAAAAAAATACGTTATCCAGAGTTTTGAAAAAGGCGGAAAACGAGAAAACAACAATCAACGCGCACGGAGGAAGCAGAGAGTTCAAAAAGAGACAATTTAAACTTGCAAAAAGGCAGAAAAAGGGAATTTAGAAATATTTTGTCGATAAAATAGCTGCTCCTCTCTGCGGCCTATGTCCTATCGTAGCGCCAGCGAGCCGGTCCACGGTTTAGCAGGCGGTTATATGCAGCCTCCGCAGGGACAGGCGCGCAAAAAAGAGGTCACAAAAGAATTGGCCAAAATTCGGAAGAAGTTTCTGTGAGGTGTTTGTTCGTTACGGTATTAGCCACGTTTTAGCAATCAAAGACGGTCCGTTTCATTTCACCTCACATCTTTTGTAAATTGGAACTTACGGCACCTCAAATTGCAAAAATTTATCAAAAAAAAAGTTGTAAAAGTGAAAAATTAATGCTATTAGTATTTGAAAGAATTAGATAAAGTTCGAAGGGGAAAATGAAGTCGGTTAGAGTTTTGGAGAACTAGGAAAAAGGGAAAAGATTATTTTTTCTATTTTTTTTTCGTTATCGAAAATTCATCCTCTGACAGGCTTAAATGTTGCGTGCGGCATTAAAATCGATAATATCAGTTTATACCCATCGATCTTCACATGAAATTATTTAGTTTTGGTGCCAGTGGCCAGTCCAAGCTTTTTACGGTAGATTTTATTCGTGCCGTGGAGGGTGTCCAAAATCCCGAGCACGCCAAAGTTTTCGTTGAACCTGAAATCATATATTTGAAGCTTTAGCGGCAATTACGCTTCATGGTGATAATCGTGTTGGGTGGCTGAGGGGAGCACTGGGAAGTCATATCCGCAGTGAGAAAAGGTGGTTGATGTTACGGCTGCTATGAACCAGATCCAATACGTGATCATGTGGGCACCGATCAGAGTTGGGCCTAAAGGATTGGTTTTAGGCTTACTTTTAGTATTTTTTAATGCAGTAAAGTATCAGCCTTAGTTTTTATAGATCAGAAAATTAATATTCCTGCAAACCTAGCATAATCGGCATAAGATTTGAAATTGCGTGCTCCAGTGGATGGCAGTAGACGCTAGTTATCGCTGGAAATGCGGAGAATTACTTACTTTCTTCGAAGTCACTTACAAACTGGCGCCGTCCATCTGTGATGGATTTTGTGTATCCTTTTGTAGAAGAAGGGCTGATGGAAAAGTCTGAAAAAAAAGTTCAATAGTTTTTTTGCTACCTAATAAAAGCCATAAAATTAAAAAATAGGTTTTACCTATGTGTATAGTAGAAACCCAGTTCTTCGATGAGCACCGAGAAGATGAGATCACGCAGTATTATCAAAAGGGAAGGGACTTCTCTAAAAACGATGGGATTTTTTAGAAAAGCGACTTTGCAAACCTCGAAAAGCTAACTCCAGTATATTTGCCCAATACGTAGAAAATTGTCGAAACGGATGCGGCCACCACGGTCGTGTTGAAGGCAATTAGTGGGAATGTGGATGAGTATTTCTGCCATGTCACCTGTAAAACTTTTCGGTACTAGTTCCTTAGCGGGGGAGGGGTGCCTTTCTTTATTCAGCCTAGTCTATTGTATTAATGCAGTCTATTTACATAGTGTTTTGAGCAGTTCTCATTTATTCGACCTTTCTAAAAATTGCTCTAGCCATTTTAAATATGTTTTGACCAAAAAATTGCGACGATTTAGAGAGTTTTTCTAAACTTTTTGGAGTTTTGGCATTTAAGGGGGCCTAGTGCGGTCTAAAAACCTAGGCAATATGAAATTTTGGGCGGAAATCGAATTGCTTTGTATTTTTAATAGTTTGTAGTTTTCACGTTTAGAAATAATCAACAGTTTAGAAACAATTTCTCTTTTTATATTGGAAAATGGATCCTACGCAACAAGTTGCTACCCGCCCCCGCTAATGCCAAAGCACCACCTTTTGCTCTTCAAAAAGGCGAGAAACGCGATGAAATATACTTTATATTTAATTATTGGCATCTACGTGAACAGGGAAATTTATGTAGTTCCACCTCCGCTAACGAACCAGCACCAATTTTCTGTTCTTACAATGCACACTTTCAGTACTGAGCCGTATTCTGACCGGCGCGCAACACTTAATATTAATCGGGGGGTTGCTCCTTTGTTCTTTTTAGCTGATAAGCGATGACATGAGGGGGGGTTCACAAAGCGGCACTATGCCCCCCCACTTCAGATCTTGAACGTTCGTGATTGGCATTTTCTTGACAGGATACGCGTCCTGTTCTGGCAATCCCCCCGTGGCGCTGAAAGGCACCGTCACGACGGTACTGATTACGATCAGGAGATTGGTGAGGTTTGGTGTTTAACGGAAACCCGGAAGTGGAGAAAAATCGGGTTTTCAAGCTAAAAGGAGACATATTTTAGTGACAATTGTGTTTCCATACGGACCAGGCCTATATTGTGCAGAATTTTGAGAGGATTCAGAATCTCTTACCAAAATCTGCTAAATTCCCCGGATTAAAAAAGTCATAGAGCTTTTCTGTGCCAAAAAGGGCAATTTAACGAAATTCGACGATTTTGGACCGTTTTCGCACTATTTTTTTATGCCTTTTTATAACTAGAACTAGTTTTTAAACAGCTTCATAACTTTCTTTGATCTGTCGATTTCGCAGATTTTGAAACCAGAGAAACGGAATCAGCGCAAAATTCTGCACAAGCAAACCTGGTCCCGTTTGGAAAATCTATTGTCACTAAAAACGGAAAACGTAAAAAACGTAGCGCTAAATTACCTATCCTTGGAGAAAACGTACATATTTCTTGCCCTGGATCTTGTATTGTTGTACCCAGGCTGGTTGTACAAAATCGATGATTAGAAATGGGATGTTGAGCAGCAGATAGACGACGGTGATGAGCGCCGTTGAATATAGGGTGAAGATCATGAACTCGTTGCCGTTGCAGAAATGCCAGGAGAAATCCCAGAGTGATTGGAGCATCATCTAGAAATTGTAAAACGAAATTATTGGGTTTTAAGGATTTAAAAAATAAACGGCTACAAGAAAAAAGGAAAATGAGGGAGTTGGCGAGATTTTGCTATATCGATTATTTTTATAAACTTTAGGTATCTTTTAAAGGATAACGTGCTGAACAAACCACAAAATGAAGAACTTGAGCATCCGCTTTCAGTTGTTTTTGGGTCAAAACAAAGGTTTTTAGCTCTTTTTAGCGTTTAGTTACATTTTCTAGCGCAAAAAAAACCCGTTAAAAATAGCAAACTGAAGCATTGCAAAATCAGCTTTATTTTTCGCCAAATTCCACAAACTATAGACAGAATTTTCTAGCTCTTAAAACGAAGTCCGACCCAAACAGCCTCGTCATCTGCATTCGCAAAATTAATAATTTCATCCAAATTCGGTGATAAATACCCGGGGCTTTTCAGACGGAAGTCAGGAGGTGTGGGCGGAGCTGGAGCAGCTAGAAAGAGAGATAGGGCAGCTAGAGATAGATACGGTACGCGGTCTCCGATCAGTTCACTCTAGTCCGCGTGCTGAAGTGTGTCGAGAGCTCAAACTTTGGCAATATGAGCAGATATCGGAGTCAGAGCTGGAGACGGGCTCCTTTCTTTGCAGAACCTTTCAATCAAATGAACGGTTTGTAGAGGGGTTGGGCATCAAAGAGCGCTGCTTCCTGTAGCCGGAAAATGCACGGTTTTTAAAGTGGAACTGATTTCGTCGAGAGAGAGAGAGAGAGAGAGAGAGAGAGAGAGCGAGAGCGAGAGCGAAAGTTAAAGAAAACCGCGCAGCGACTATCCTAAGCATCCAATTCTTCCGGTGATCTTATCGATGTCAATAAAAAACTCTAAATGAGCTTAAGATAAGCTCTTTTCTACGTTTTTTTTTTAATTACGCTTTAAAAACTATCAAACTTGAAGAATTTGGCTCATTTTTTAGCTAGCTGAACGATGGCTTCGGTGAAGCCCTAAGAGGGGTCTTTTTCTCGTAAAACCGCTTTTTCTAAGCTTACAACGTCCACCACAATCACAACGTCTAAAATCAGCCTAAAGTATGTTTATTTACTCAAAAGAAGCTAAACGATTACGAAATGCGAATTTCGTAGCTTTTCGCGGAAATTCGCCCATTCTTTCGCTAATTTTAAAATCATCTGAAAATATTCTGCCCTGAAAAGCTCTCAACTTTTAGAATCCATAAATCTGTAGCAGCAAATCTAAAAGCTAAAAAAAGAGAGTTTGTCGTCTTTCCGGAAGCGAAAAACTGTCTCACCGGAGCCCGAAAAACTGAAAATTCTAGCGTTTTTCTGATATTTTTATCTCCAAGAAACCATTTGACGAAATCACATCTAGCTTTATCACGTGTCAAAACCCCCAGAAAATCCCCTAAAAACGGGCTACTGTATCTGTGTTCAAATCTATTTCTAGCCCCTTGATACTTCTCATCAATCATCTCCCCCCCACCCCACCCATTTTTCACACGATCTCCTCCCAAAGTGGAATTTGTGTTGTGGAGGGCGAGAAATGTATCCTTGAAATAGATGGGGAACTATATTTCCGCTCAAATCCACAGCCACACCTACTGATTTTGCAGCACAGCCACCGGGATACCACCACGAAGAGCGTAGGCCACCCGCCAGAAATTTGTGTCTTCTTATCGGGGGATCGGGCTAGAGTCTTGTCGTGTCCCTCCAATTGGCGCATTCTCCAGATGACACGCCGTGTAGCCGAACAGATGATCGCCACCATTGAAGAGCAATGGCGAAATGGCCGGTGTGAATCTGGAAAAAGCGATACCCTAAAAATTTAGGGTTACTGACGTAAAGTATGCCAAAACGAGCATTTGCTATGTGCCTAAAGTTAAGTAACATTATTTAGACTAGAGAGGGGACTTCTTTATATTTCACTAAAATAAGAATCGCAAACGTAAAATAAATCGTTTATATTTTGTTTTAATGAAATATCAAGAAGTCGTCTCTAGAAGAACTTTTATAGATTTTGTAAATGAATTCTGGGTTCTTTCCCATTAGCGCAGGTGGAGACCTATCCCCTCCCTCCCCAAAAAACCTTGAAATTTTGTCGAAAATCGATCATTTTTCCCGAAAAATCTATATTTTTGTATTTCTACCAAAAACTTGTAAAGTTCTTTCGCTTAGCAGCAGTAAAAAAATCATTTAGAAATCGCTTCTCTATTTATAGTAGAAAAAACTCTATATCCCCCGATAATGCGAAAGCACCGAATTCTCTAATTTTTACGAAAAATATTTTATATTAAAACTCACGCTTCCGGAAACTCAAAATTTCAAAGACAATCTAGTTAAAGAGTTTGTCGACTATGAAACGTCAATCATCTACAAATATCAATCCAATTAATTTTTAATATAAAACTTTCCTATCCTATAAGCGTCTTAGTATCGGAAACCCTCTTTACTTGGGAAAAAACTAGCTTTAGGTTAAATTAACCTGTGGCTTTTTTGGAAAATTATACCTAAAAAAATTGCTGTATTTTTTCAACATCCCCCTAATCAGTTCTACTATTCGCCCATTTTGCAGTTCAGGCGGGCCACCCGCGGGGCAGGCCTGACAGCCCAACAAGGCAAACAAGGGTCGGCGAGACGGAGAGCGAGAAAGAGAGCGAGTGAGCAGCCCTCCAATCGATTGATTTCCGTTCCTCACCCCTTACTCATTGCCCCACCACACAACAATCTCTTCTTTTTCTTTTTCTTCGTCGTCGCCAGCCACTGTTTGACTTCTTTCGCACAAGTCCATTGCCTCTGGGGGTCTGAGTCTCTTCTAAAGGTCCTCTCTAGGCAACCGTCTCTGTCTGAAAAACGCGCGCTGAGGGCCAGCACGCATCGTCTTCTAAAAACTATTCGGTGCTGGTTTGTTAACGGGGGGTGTATGGGAAGGTCATTGCCCCAGTTTTTCGACGTTTTAGCTATTTTTGCGGGATTCCTTCCACCCGATGGTAGAGCATCAAAAATTCTACTAAGCGGTTTAGTTGTAACTCAAAATACTGGGATCTAAAATCCTTATAGCAAAAACCAAAATAATGCGTTAAAAAACTGTTTTCTATGCTAGCTTTCGACGAAAACATTCTAAAAATAGGCGGGGGGGACGATGGCTATTGACAAAAAATGCTCCCCCGCTCACGAACCAGAATCCACTATTTTCCTTCAAAAAAAAATCAATGCCAAACAGTGGAAAGCGTCCTTACCTAAAACCATTTCAGGTATGTCGATGACTGCTCCACCGCCCCGTCCACCACGACCCGGGCGCATCCGCGTTTTTCGCGCCCTCTATGATTACCAGGCTCGCTCGGTACGATCCGTCGAATTCTGGAGCACACACTCCCCCTTAGGACCAAGAAATGTCGTTTTCCGAGGGCGATCTCGTCTATGTCTCCGAGGAAGGACCAAATGCCGATTGGCTGAGTGCTCGATGTGGTGGCCAGAAAGGCCTGGTCCCTGCTAACTATGGTTTGTCGATTCTAACGCAAACACAATCCTTTTAGTTGTTAGTGAAAAGGTGGAACATTTGCCTAATCCTCTCCACGAGGCCGCAAAGCGTGGAAATATCGAGTTTTTGACGGAATGCCTGCAAAATGAGGTTTTCTTAAAAAGAATTTTTTGAACGCACACGAAATCTTAGGTCTCGATAAACAGTCTCGACAAATCCGGCTCCACGGCTCTTTATTGGGCCTGTCATGGAGGGCATTTGGAAATGACTAAATATCTCCTACAAAACACCAAAATCAATATTATGGCAAAAGTAAGTCTCCAATCCTCGAGTACGTCGGGAACTTTTTAGAACAAAATCGGCGACACTGCCCTGCATGCAGCTGCCTGGCGCGGACATCCCGAGTGTGTTAAATTGCTTCTAGGTACTTAAAAGTAACAATTATCAGCCAAATTTTAGAACGAGACGTGGATGTCTGGGCAGAAAATGATGAAGGCAAGACAGCACTGGCAGTGGCAAAAGATCCCGAGGTTAGCCAGATTAACCAGCTCAATCTGCCGATGAACATGCAAAACAAGGTAATTTCAGACCTCTGCGCTTTTGACTAGTCGAATGAGGGCCACTCGCACTAATGAAGACGAGTTCAATGAATACGCCAGCGATTCGGACGCCGACTAATGTATTGATAGGAAGATGGGGCCCAACAGTCCCTCAGATAGATCTCTTTCATTCTGTGATCATTTGTACCTACGGGTAAACATGTATTAATTGGTTTATCCTGTACCAATTTCGCAAAATAACGTTTATCAAATTAGAATTACCACACATTAAAAATTCTACAACTACGTAACGAAAAGCTATAGTGTTACCCGTGACCGTAAGCAAACAAAAAACTAAAGCATAAAAGAAAGCCAACCAAGGATAAAGAGTATGCCGCCGGTCGGTGTGATCCGTCGAATTGCCTCGCTGCCGGTGATGCTGTAGTGGTAGCAGGGTCCGCAGAAGATGAGGACGCCGCCCGCCTCAAGGGGTAAATAAAAAGAAATGAAGGACAAGGACTTACAATTAAAGCTGATGTCAGCTTGGGGAACTTGGCGTAGGGAGCGCCCAACAGGGCAACGGAGTGGATGAGGTGGTAGCGAGAGGCCGTGTCAAATGCCTTTAGCCGACTTCCATCAACGACCGCCGATTTGCTCAATGCTGAAATTTGTTAAAATCAGTTTGTTAAGAAAGAAGTACGAGCTAATGGGTAAATTAAATTACACCCAAACAAGGATAGAAACTTACAATGAGATCCATAAGCGCCTAGGATAACAGCTGCTGCCCCGCTGATCCCAGCCAAGCGAAGTATCGGCCCGGTCATCGTGACGACTTGTGGCGCTGCTCCTGATGGTGGAGGAACCGGCGTGACGAATTCAGTGATCGGCCAAAATTGCAGCGAGTTCGGGATCAGCTCCAGAAAGTTCATCCGCCTGTAATGAAATGGATAAATTGGGAAAGAAAAATTGTATGTCAGAAAAGGAAAGCATGTCAACGCTATATGAAACTTATGTATAGGGCTCCCGAAAACTTCTTCAATACCCAACTAGACCGATATAGACCTGTTTTCGCAGTAATTTATCGCTTAGTAAGCCTCTTATAGCCAATTTCCATCTAAAAATTACGATTACTATTAAAATTGGAACTGTTCTGTCAACGTTTTGGGCCGCAAGGGTCGTGCAACAATCCGTAAAAGCTAAAATCTAAAATCTATTGCAGAAAATATGACCCTCGTGGGCCCCAACTTGTTTTCCACGTTTTTTCGGGAGGGGGAGGGGATGTTTACGCCAGTCGCCCCATGGAGAAGCCCGGTGAAGAGAGACGCAGAGAGATCGATGCAAAGCCGACGGCTTCGGAGAAAGTTTTAGAAATTCAAATATCAACGAGAAGTCGTTTCGTCACCTACTAATCTATAAAACGTGGTGGTCAAAAAACATCGTCTTCAAAACTCATTTTTTATTGTCAACTCCAAATTCTTCCCACTCTCTCATACAAATTTAGATACGCGAAGTCTCAAGGCTTCTCCTTTCTAAATTTTTTCAAAGATCCCTGACTTTCATAACCATCCACGCAACGAAATCTTGCACAATGCAACGAAACGTACGCGGTAGGTATCTTACTGTAGGATTTGAACGAAACCACGCAGCCTGCGTGGCGAGTCCCTGTGCGAAGGGCTGCCACGCAGAGTCGATACTCAGGGGGCGGAGGGTCCCCACATTTTGTCCCACAATCATTTCGCTGCTTTACTCATTTTTCACTCCAGTTCGGACTTGTCGTGCTTTTTCTAGTTTTCGATTTCGCCTCGATTTTTTTGCGCCTTTTTTGTCCTCGCCATTCGCCAAAAGCTTCTACCCCTAATCATTCCTTGTTTGCAGAAGCAACTTCAAACAATGGGCAAGGAGAAGATCCATATCAACATCGTCGTCATCGGACATGTCGACTCCGGAAAGTCCACCACCACCGGACACTTGATCTACAAGTGCGGAGGAATCGACAAGCGTACCATCGAGAAGTTCGAGAAGGAAGCCCAGGAGATGGGCAAGGGATCCTTCAAGTACGCCTGGGTTTTGGACAAGCTGAAGGCCGAGCGTGAGCGTGGTATCACCATCGATATCGCCCTCTGGAAGTTCGAGACTGCCAAGTACTACGTCACCATCATCGATGCCCCTGGCCATCGTGATTTCATCAAGAACATGATCACTGGTAAATATTTTTAGCTTTGCCTAAATTTCCTTTTTTTTTCAGGTACTTCCCAGGCCGATTGTGCTGTCCTCGTCGTCGCTTGCGGCACTGGAGAGTTCGAGGCCGGAATTTCCAAGAACGGACAAACCCGCGAGCACGCTCTGCTCGCCCAGACCCTTGGTGTCAAGCAGCTCATCGTTGCCTGCAACAAGATGGACTCTACTGAGCCTCCCTTCTCCGAGGCTCGTTTCACCGAGATCAAGACTGAGGTAAATTCAATTTATATTTGCTTTATTGTTTTTTTAGGTGTGCAACTTCATCAAGAAGATCGGTTACAACCCCGACACCGTTCCCTTCGTCCCAATCTCGGGATTCAACGGCGACAACATGCTCGAGGCCTCCGCCAACATGCCCTGGTTCAAGGGATGGGAAGTCACCCGCAAGGAGGGCAACGCCAGCGGCAAGACCCTGCTCGATGCCCTGGACTCCATCATCCCCCCGGCCCGCCCTACCGACAAGGCTCTCCGCCTTCCCCTCCAGGACGTGTACAAGATCGGAGGTATCGGAACTGTCCCCGTCGGCCGTGTCGAAACTGGTATCATCAAGCCCGGCATGGTTGTCACCTTCGCTCCCCAGAACGTCACCACTGAGGTATACCAGCTTTCTTTGATTCCAATAAGCTTATTTAGGTGAAATCCGTCGAAATGCACCACGAGTCTCTCCCAGAGGCCGTACCCGGTGACAACGTCGGATTCAACGTCAAGAACGTTTCCGTCAAGGACATCCGTCGTGGATCTGTCTGCTCCGACTCCAAGAACGACCCCGCCAAGGAGGCCCGCACCTTCAACGCTCAGGTGAATATTTTTAGTGTGTTTCACGAATATTCATTGTTTCATGGATTGTCTAAATATATTTTTTAGGTCATCATCATGAACCACCCTGGACAGATCTCCGCCGGGTACTGCCCCGTGCTGGATTGCCACACCGCCCACATCGCCTGCAAGTTCGCCGAGCTGAAGGAGAAGGTCGATCGACGTACCGGAAAGAAGGTTGAGGACAACCCGAAGGCCCTCAAGAACGGAGACGCCGGAATTGTCGAGCTCCACCCCACCAAGCCTCTTTGCGTGGAGGCTTTCACCGACTACCCTCCCCTTGGCCGTTTCGCCGTCCGTGACATGAGGCAAACGGTCGCTGTGGGAGTTATCAAGAGCGTCGACAAGTCTGATGGAGCGGGAGGCAAGGTCACCAAGGCTGCGCAGAAGGCTGGTGGCGCCGCTGGCAAGAAGAAATAAAAATATTTTTGGCTTTGTTTTTGTTTCTCATTGTTCTCCCACCTATAAGGGTAAAATTGTTGATATTTTATTTTTTTTAAATAAACACCTTCCTCTTTGAAATTCTGCGCACGAGCTATCGGGAAATGCACACGATGGAGGGGTAACATTAGGATTGGCTTTGGCAATAAGGGGAATGGCGCTCCACTTTTAATGCACCGTGCGGTCAGAACCGATCAGTCGCGATGTTTTTGATTGCAAATACCGAGGTTTAGCCAATTGCAACAAGGAATCAAATAGCCTTTTTATAAAACTGAAGGGGCGTTGCGTTCGCAGTCAACTGGCGGAAACTTGGATCTACTGCGGGCTCTCACCAACCTAACAATTTTGCGCTGCTAATACAGTTAGGGGGGGTCCAAGATTGGTAGTAAGGGGTGACGAGGCGCTTGGCTTAAGCTACTTGGTTGTCAGCGTACGCCTAGGCGTAAGTTAGCTTTCACTAAGCCTAGCTTAGGCAGGCTTAATCCTAAGCCAAACTAAGCTTAACTTGAGCTTCAAATTGACTTACGAGGTCAAAATGGGCTTCTTTATGGGTTAGCTTAGCTTGCCTCTTAGCTTTTCCAGAGGCTTCGAGTTTAAAAAAACGGCATTTGGAGCGTCTCGTAGTCAAACCCCCCCGCGAAGTGCATTAGCACCTATTTTGCTTTTGACCAAAGCGAAACCCATGCGTCGATATTGCTTGGAAAATCCTGTAGCAGAAGGTAGCAGGGCCCCCTGGTGTGCAGCTCTCTTTGTCCGACCAGGTATTTCCTTGATAATACAAGTGAAGGTTTATGCATGCAAAGGAAAACACAGTAGAGATATCACAGTTCTGTCGAGCTCCTATTTTTTCAGCATTTCTCGCAGTTGAGATTGTTTTTCTTCAAGAGCGCCGCGTTGACAGGAAAGAGTAGGATGGGATCTTAAGAAAATTGTTGGATTCGTCGTGCTTATACCTGACAGATAATGCCACCAAGTGATTAAGTTCCATATGTGAGAAATGGGACCTTCTATCGGCAAGCACGCAAAGAAGTTCGTCCGGTTCATGGGAGAGCAACTAAATGCATGATCCGTAATGATTGCAAGCCAAAAATCACCTCGAAGAAAGTTCGTGCACGATCGAGTTCAGCTTCGCGACGGGCTGTCAGCTGGGCAAGCCGTTGCTGAACCCCCCAAATATTACGCGTCACACGTTTTCTTCCAATTTCTGTCAGGCGTTGCATGTGCTGACTGAAAAATACATAATCGCTGACTAAAAGTGTGTGGTGCTGACCTCGAGTGGATAAAGATGGCGGCACACAGATGCCCAAGACCGTCAAAGATATATCTGGAAAGGACTAATGTTAGCATGATAGATCATACCTCATTTTTTTGCGGGCTCAAGTACGTGGCCAGGAGCGAGTGGAAAGCCTGGAGATCTTTTCCGAGCTCAACGACTTCCGGGTCGGTGTCCTCATGGGATGTGGCTTGTCGAAGGCGAGCCAGAGGCAGCAGGTGAAAGAAGCAGTGCACACGGAGCTCCAGATGAAGCATGAGAAGGCAGGTGGCGGAGACGGATTGCAACTGGCTAATGCTCGCATCAAGGCCCTTCAACACGGGCTCCTAAAAGTAAAATTATCAAAACCAATATTTCAAAAAAACCCACATCTTGCGACACTTTTCCGTCTCGATAGGTGACATGAACAGGATGCTCGCGTATAGCTTTGCGGACGTTCGAAGGAAGGGAGTCTATCAATTTGCGCGCCTCTGAAGACAACCACCTATCAAAAACAAAGTTAGAGAAAAAGCGTTGGGCTACCGGAGGGATTCGTGTAAAGCGGCAAGGGCCCGGATGTCTGACCAATCGGAAAGCAGTTCTCCTTTCGCGATCTAGACAGAGCGTTATTACAAGCTCTTTTTGATTCACCTGTTTTTGAGTGCCAAGGTTGCTGATCAGAATATCGGATTCCCGCATGTTGAGTGCACGAATGTCCTGAATACAATGTTAACCAGGGCGCCATTGAAATACCCGTTCGCTCTCCAAATTGGCCGGCGTCTGCACAGAGGCCGGAGAGTTTACCTAGAGCCGGTAATTAGGGAAATGGACAAGGACCAACTGGCAACACTTGATTCGCCAGCTCCCAATTTGGCAACGACATCAGAAGGCGTGAAATGTCTTCATCGGCAGCCCATGCTGCTGAAATCTTTCGCCGCGCCGTCCCATCGCCATCCAACACCGGAGCTGTTGTCTATAACAAAAAAATGTATACGTCATCTCTTGTTAAAGTCAATCATTAACGAGGATCACGCGAACTCTATCAAAATCAACATATGATGAGCGAGAGAACCAGAAATATGATTAGAGGGTAAGCATGCGCAACGCTTGATGACAGACATTTACGAGCGTTTTTACCTGCAAAAATAAGGCTACCCTCTAAAAGCGTTTCGCTTGAGCCGAACGAAAGCGACGCATACCTTTTCGTACAGCTCGTTGATGTGGCGGGTGTATTCGGAGAGGACCAGAAGCCAAACGGCCGCAAATCTAAAAGGTTGATAAATTAGAGCTATGACGCTTTAGGCGAACCTTGGGGCATAATTATCCATTTGCATGATGAACTCGTGAATTTCATTGCACATATCTCGGACTTGTTCGGCAGATGGCAGGATTGGCTGGAATGAAAATTACATTAAAAAGCTGGAATAAATTACCGATTCGTTGCTAGCCACAGTTCGCGCATCGTCCAGCTTCAGCGCCTCGGCCAATCGCCCTTCTAACGTTCTCTAGAAAGAATTTTATGTAAAACAAAAACATTAAAGAGTGCGATTTTTTCGTAGGTTCAAACCCCTAGACACCACAAACAGAAGGCCCACCGTCACTCGCTCCACAAATTCCTCAATGACGAAGCTGTGGATGAATCGCCGGAGTTGGCATAACTGAGTGCCAGTCGCAGATTCAACCTGGAAAAGACGTATCAAAGCAATATAATAATTATACCGCTTCCATCAACCGGCGCAACCAGGGATACATCGGAACTATGTTGAAGAAGGAAGGCGGGCACACCGTCAGAGACGCCTGAAATTAAATTAACATAAGTCATAACTGCAATACCTGTGAAGAGGGAGCCGCAAAAGAAGACCCAGAAGAGCAAGCCGTTGCGTCGAAGCGGAAGAGCTGGACGATGGTCGTGCGGAGATTCGGGTTGGCCGCTTCGGTATTCGCTTGTCTCGTGCCACCGGCCGGCATATCCAAGTGGTCAGACACCATTGATTCCACCTAGGAGAAGCTTAGGAAAACGGAAAAGCACGCACAGCGCTTTGCACGGCATACCAGAAGGCGGGCATCACCTTTGCAGCTGCCTCCGTGCCGATTTGAGGGATCTGAAATGAAATGAACAACGAGAAAGTATAAAAAACCTTTGCGGCGCATTCGGCGAGGGTTGTATGAGCCGCGCGGGAGTGTTCAAGCTGGCGAACGACCTGAAGGAGAAGCGTAGGCATGGTAAGAACGGAGTTACCATCTGGATTAGCTGGGAAAGGTGGGTTTTGTCGGCTCCGCTGAGATTGTCGTCGTGAGCAGCTTTCTGGCGCATCAAACGCACCGATTCGGCAACCTATCGACGGGCTGAATAAGAGCATAACTCTTACCTGCTTCGAAATCTGCGTGGCTGATAGGGCTAAAAGACGATCGACGACAAGCTGCGCCCCATCAAGCACAGAAAGAGCGGCCAGGTGCTCCTAAAGGGGCTTTTTGCACAGATTTCCTGATTTAGACACCTGAATCCGGTTCTGCAGAGCCGTATTGTTCGTATGACGTTGCTGATTGAGTTTGCGGTAGAGGCGCAGCGTTAGCTCGCTTTCTCCAATCCAACCTTCCGGCATCCCGCGCACCACGTCAACCATCTGAATCGTAGATTAAAGGGATGCCGACGGCATAGTCAATCGGTTACGCGCTGGAAAGAAAATGTCTCTGCGCCTCTCCCCTGGGCGCGCTCTCTCCCCTGTTGGCTACTTGCCAATTTGTTGATGGGGCGGGGGGGGATCGACACATGCCGTCGGCAGCCCTTTAACGATGGAAATTAAATATACGAAAAAGAATAGAAAAAGTTCACCTGTTGCTCAAACGGCTCTTGCACCACCATCTCGGCCAGCTGAACCTCGATCTTTTTCGCCAGCGCTTCGGAAGAATCGGCCAGCTGGGCGCGTAGCTGCGAGAGACCGGAGACCGACGCGAATTTCGTCTCTATCAAATCCCCTGCAAAAACATAAACTCAAACTGAATTGCTCACTCGAATTCGCAATCGTTCGAGCCGCATCAAAATACTGATTCTGCTCAATCATCACATCCACTCGGTGCTTCACCTCCCGGAGCTCTTCGCTAAAATAACGAGTCTAACCGATAAAGAACGATCCTCACAGCTTTTGCAGAATGTCGTTGATATGGCGCTGCTGCTTGTCCTCTTCCCACAAACGTTTCAGGTCATCGCGACGCGATTGGAACAGATTCCGGCAATTTGACAACGCATTACGGACGTTGTAAATTCGTTCCCGACAAGCTGAATAGACGAAATGGGTTGAAAACGGTGTTTTTGCCTACAGGAAATCTTCGTTGAAACATCTCGAAACGCCACTAGACTTTCTTCAACGTCATGGTGATGATCTGAAAACGAATTTTGCATGTCTTAAAATTCCCGACGATACATAGTAGCTAGTGAAAGCTCCAAAAGCTTACTTTTCACGAGAAGATCGATTCGATCCTGAACCTCCTTGCAATCCCTTGCCAATACATTTGTTTGGACCTCGCGTTGTTCGGGAGATTGGCTAGTGGTGAGGGCACGGAAGACGGTGATTAACGCCGACTAAATGAAAAAATATATTTAGCATTTTGAACAATATTATTCCAATTATACTAACAATTAAACCAAGAAACTCACCGGATTATTGCCTTGTGGCTTTCGTCGAGGCGCGGCCACGGGTCGCTCGACCATCCGCCGACCTGAAAAAATGTAGTTTAGAAAAGCTTAGTAATATGACGCTTGCGAGTCTAAGAAAGCGGTTTTATAGACTTAGAATTAAAAGAAAACCGGGAATCGAGATTATTGTCGCCCACGGCTGGTCAGTGGTCGGGCTTTCCGTTTAGCCATGGAAAACGCTCGCGCCTATCGACATCGGGGACAATAGTAGAAGGCAACCATCTATCTCAAGGTGTTCGATCACGATTACCTTGAAATATCCGGGATTTTGAAAAACTGCTACACTTTGGTTGGCTGCTCCAGTCAGTCTAGGCCCGCTGGAACTTCGCACCTGAAAAATTAAGTTATATTCAAGAATTCAAAGCCGTAACGATACACAGAAGGGAAGCAAATCATAGAGCCACGAACTAGTACGAAATATCACAGTACGATACACGAGCACTTTTTAGAAGGGGGCTAATTATTCAAGTTGGTACGGAGGTACCCAGCTAGGCGGCGCGAATGGTAAGAAGACCGAGAAAGAAGACCAAAAAAATATCGGAATCCTTCCAATCGGCCCATTTGATGTCCGCGTGTTCGGTGAAGCGCAACGGGTAATCATCGCCAATAGCATTCACGGGAAGACCTTCGATTTCAATCGGCTCCTTGAAGCGAATCGTGAGATTGAATTCCGGGCGTTTGCCCTCTTTCCTTTGATCGAGCAGGATTTTGATCGTTTGGAAAAAGCGAGTACTCAAATCATCCACCGGCTTTGGCAAATCACAGTCGAATTTTTCGAAATCCCACAGCGTAATTTGGCCCAGAAGTTCCATGTCCACCTCCCCAAGGGCGATCTCGCGGGTTGTCGAGAGGGCTTGGCAAAGCCTCGGCGTCAGGCTATACTCGCAGCGTTCGAGGAAAATGTGCGACGGCTTGTACTTCTCGATAAGCTTGACCGCCTTATCATCGCAATCCTTGCCCGCCAAAGCAAGAGCATCCAAATCGAGCCGGTCAATATCAATCAGGCGAGCGTCCAGGTTGAAGACGAGAAATCCGACGCCTGCTCCGTGCAGTAGAATTTCCAGGGCTTCAGGAGTCTCCGCAAAGATTTCGTGCTCGGGCTGGACGACCGAGACGCATTCGACTTCCATAAAGTACTTGTTAGACAGATGCTTCGTCGCCTTGAGCAGCACCGGATGGGCACGCGACACGCGGAATAGATCTTCTCCTTCGAGGGTTTCCAGGATTTCCCACAGCAGGACAATCGGTAGGTCGCAAATATTGGGCACGCTTTCCTTCATCTTCTTCTTCTTCTCTTGCTCCTTATGCTTTTTGCGGAGCTTTGGCTTGAACAGACGATCGCCCATTTTATCTGAAAATGACGAAAATTATCTAACAAAAAGATGAGAAAGATGAAAGGAAAAGCTGAAAAGCAAGCGGCCGGGTAATTAATAAATTTTTTATTGAGTTTTTCCACCACAATGCAATGTACGGACTGTCCGGAATAGCGGTATACTTCGTTCTATAGCGCTCTGTTTGTGTATATGGCAGTTAGCATCTTTATTAACCACAGTACGTGCCGATTGCAGCCCTATTCGCAACAGTGTCATAGTAGCCTAATTGTGAACCGTGACACTGGCGAAAAGGAGTGCAATTGTCGGCTGCAGGTCTACGTCGATACGTCAGCTTTCTCCAAAATCCAACAATCACGCTTCGACGATGAATGCCATCGAAGATTCAGCTGTCCCTGCAACGCCCTAGCCGGAACGGGGGAACGGATTACCGGGCCCTCGGATTAAAGTCACGAATATAGAAGTAGGTGCGCCGTCGTTCACTTTGCAATGAGGCCAGGATGAGCAGCGCCTACAGACGGCTCGGTATCCCGGGATACCGGCCCTTTCTCACACACCGCTCTCCCCGCTAATAAGCCCAAGTGGCCCTTCTCAGGGTTCGATTTCACCTTGTTGTTATCGTAGCGCGTCTTTGTTCAGATATACATATTTAGGATGGTTTACTGCGCATGAAAATGAAACAAATGAACGTCAAACTCAACAAGAAAATCAACAATACGAATTGGGGAGTAACGACAGTTGTAAAATGGGGGGCGGTCAGGAATATTCAATGTCCTTGTTCTTGCACTCGAGGCACGTGTAGAATACGGTTTGCCCTTCATCAGCCGATCGGGTTTGCATCGTGGAAAACGTTGCTCGATCGTGCCCGCATCTGAGAAAGTGCTGTATAATGAAGTGGCGCCTTACTTTGTGCAAACATGATCCACTTCCGCATCGCCACCGGACAGCTTGGCGTTCTCCGAGTCGGCCACCGTTCGTTCGTAGTTCTACAAAAAATCAAATGAGCAAAAAATATATTTTTTACCTTGAAGCTGGTGCACACCAGTTGATCAACCTTCGGCTTGATGGTTAGAACGGTCCCGCATAGACGACATTCCACTTCTCCGGGTTCTAAACGAAAATTTCGGATCTGCCACTGGATATAATCGAATTTTAATGAATCCGGCGGTTTCTAGCGCACAAACAATTCTACAAGCTAATTGAAACCCGGGTATTTGGCCTATTTACTACCAACATCCAAATCTATTTCATCCGCCTAGTCCTTGAGGCCGAAGATCTAATAATCGGCTGCTCTCCCGCCCCCGACATTTCCGGACCTTCCAACTGACCCGCCCGTTCTCCGGCAGAGAAAAAAAATGAGCAACTAATGGAGAGCCGGCGTCTAAGTCTCGATCTTTTCGCATTATCTTCCTCCTTGACCGCAGCCTCTTACAGCAACTCCCTCTCGGCCCCTGTCGCTCCCGTTCCTACTCCCCGAAACGCATTGTTTGTCAAGCATTTAGCGCCAGACGGTTCCCGACTTTGATTGATTTCAAACCGCTTGATTCCCTAAATAAGTGCAAAAATGTGCTTACCTGCTGCCATGGGTAGTATAGAGCCACAGAACGGGCAAAAGTCATTATTTTGCTTCTCGCGCACAAAGATGGGCTTCACCTCCATCACTAAGCTGATTTTTAACCCCATCACCACCATCGAGCCATGTATTTTTGCTTGATAAAACATCTGAGAACTGACCAGAGTTCGTGAATTGAAACGTTTATCAAGGACCAATGTTAAAACCCATAACCACAGAAACAATGCCATTTTTGACGAGAGAACAATTTGATCACATAGCTTAGAAACGGAGAGGAATAATAAATTAGCAACAATTCGGAGAGAAAACAGGGCGGTCGGTTTAGTAGCTGCGGCCGAAGAGGGCAAAGTTCTTGGGCTTGTGCTGGCAGCCGGGGTTGATGCACTTCGTGGGTAGCTCCTCCTTCGGCTGAAAAAAAAGTTAGAATTCAATTAATTTCAATGATGAATTAGCACTTCGAATCTAGACTCCGATATAACGGATTTTCTCCGCAATTTGCCTATAAAAGTTGCTACAAAAAGCGGCGATTTCTAGCTTGGGACTTTCGTCACTACTCGTACTCGTCCCGTGATGGCTGCAACTCTCCGAAACAACCGTCTTCTCGCCAGTCTCCTCGCAACGCTTGGAGCTGGGACCACCATCTATGCCTTCACACCACAGGTCAGTGCAGATATTCAAATTTGGTATTTAAAGGATTTTTTAGGCGACGATGCTGAAGAATGACGTCGACTCCGACACGGTCCGCAAAATCGAGGAGGCCTACAAGAAGCTGAACGGACCCGAGGCCGACAAGTGCAAGTCGCTGCTGAAGAAGCATCTGACCAAGGAGGTCGTCGACGATCTCAAGCACAAGAAGACGAAGCTTGGAGCCACGCTGTACGACTGCATCCGCTCCGGTGTCTTCAATCTCGACGCTGGTGTCGGAGTGTACGCCCCGGATGCCGAGTCGTACAAGGTTTTCGCCGGCCTCTTCGACCCGATCATCGAGGAGTACCACGGGTTCAAGCCCCATGAGAAGCAGCCCGCTGTCGACCTGGGCGAGGATAAGATCCACCAATTCCCTCCGCTCGACCCTAAGGGCAAGTACATCAAGTCGACTCGCATTCGGTGAGTTTAGTACCTAAAAGTTTCCTTAAATACAGTTTCCCATGAAGCTCCTTTCAGTTGCGGTCGCTCGATGGCCGGCTACCCGTTCAACCCCTGCTTGAAGCAAGACGACTACCTGGCCATGGAGGGCAAGGTCAAGAAGGCGTTCGACACGTTCGCCGGCCAGCTGAAGGGCAAATACTACCCGCTTGACGGCATGACCAAGGGCGACCAGAACAAGCTCATCGCCGACCACTTCCTTTTCAAGGAGGGTGACCGCCATCTGCAGCACGCCAACGCCTGCAATTTCTGGCCAAAGGTTTGCGCCCACTTCCGGAGCTTTACTGTTATCTCCGTAGGGTCGAGGAATCTTCCACAACAACGACAAGACCTTCCTGATCTGGGTGAACGAGGAAGACCACATGCGCATCATCTCGATGCAGGAGGGCAGTGATGTTGGCGCCGTTCTGGACCGCCTCGTCAAGGGTGTCAAGGTGGGTAGTTTGATTCCACACGCAAATACAACCCTTCAGCACATCGAGAAGCAAGTCCCGTTCTCGCGTGACGAGCGTCTCGGATGGTTGACATTCTGCCCGACGAACCTCGGATCCACGGTGCGCGCTTCGGTGCACATCAAGCTTCCGAAGGTGTCGGCTCGCAAGGACTTCAAGGTATGATCAAAGAAATCGATCCCACATCGGCTTCTTCAGAAAATCTGCGACAAGCTGAACTTGCAAGTCCGCGGCATCCACGGTGAACACTCCGAGTCTGAAGGCGGCGTCTACGACATCTCGAACCGTGCCCGCCTCGGTCTATCCGAGTACCAGGCCGTCAAGCAGATGTACGACGGTGTCAAGAAGCTCATCGAGATGGAGAAGGAGATGGAGAAATAGACGTGCCATGCTACCACCCGACAAAGCCAATAGATTATGATCTTGATACTCGGGTCTTTAGGAATAAACTTTTGACTAGGCAAAAATAAATGGATCAGCACACTGACCTGTTCCAAGGGGATGCACAAAGTCTTGGCGCCCATCTGCGCCTGGCCGGCGTCGCCTTCACCTTCCCTAAAGAAAAATATTTGCATCGGAATTCTGACGATACCTTGTCGAGTGTTTCTTGATGTCATCTTCGCAGTTAGGCTCTCCGCAGAAGGGCGAAAGCAGCACGAACTTCTCGTCGAGGAGGTTCTTGAACTCCTCGAAGTCGGTGGTCACCTTCATATGGGCATTGCGAGCGGCGAGAACCCTATACAAAAATGTTTGAAAGGAAAGAAGAACTTACTTTTCGTACATTGACGTGTGAATCTCCTCAAGAAGACTCTTCAACGACTCGACAATGTTATCGCGCTTGATGGCCTTCTTTTCGCCGCTGAATCGGATGACGGCCGTCACCTGGTTGGCTGCCAGATCCTTGGGGCCAATCTGAACGAAAACATGTTGCAAACAATCAATTAAAAGTAAATACCTCAACACGGATCGGCACACCCTTCAGCTCCCAGTGGTTGAACTTCCAGCCGGGCGAATAGTTGTCCCTAAAAAGAAACAATAATACTTCAAGTGAATGAAATACCTGAGGTCGGCTTCCGCCCGAACGCCACCTTCGACCAACTGAGCGACGATGCTCTCCGTGGCCCGGGTAATCTCATTTCGCTGTCCTTCGCTGGTTTGGGCAGTAATTCCGACGGGGAGAGCAATGGCCTGAAAAGTGTTTATCAACAACCAAAGGTTGCATACCTGAATACAGGCCACGCGGGGAGGCAACACGAGACCATTGTCATCAGCGTGGATCATTACCATTGCGCCGATGCTCCTGGTGGAAAGTCCCCACGAATTTTGGTAGGCAAACATCTAAAATATATGTTGCTAATGCTTAGGCTACCAATAAAATACCTTTTGGCCATTCCCACTGGGGTCCTCGAACGAAATGTCGAACATTTTGGAGAAGTTCTGGCCAAGGTGGTGAGATGTGGCTCCCTAAAGAGAAATATGGACACAAAAGCGTTTCCTTACCTGAATACCGCGTCCATTCACAGGCACGTATGCTTCAACAGTCGTCGTGAAGTCGCCACCGGCGAATTTCTCCTTCTCTGACTTGCGTCCCTTGACCACGGGAACGGCCAGCAGATCCGTGTAGACGCCAGCGTAGAGATCGAGGATCTTGAAAACTTCCTCCTCGGCATCCTTGGCGTTGGCATAGGCGGTGTGGCCTAAATTAAGTGTTTATGCAATAAATAGTTATTTTACCTTCTTGCCAAAGGAATTCACGGGTACGCAGGAATGGAGTAGGGTGCTTGAACTCCCAGCGCTGAAAATGAGAACATAGGATTGAAAAGGGGAAAGGCATAGTAGAGACTTCTAAACTCACCACAACGTTGCACCACTGATTGAGCTTGATCGGCAAGTCGCGATGCGACTGGACCCACTTCTTGTACGAGGGGTACATCACCGTCTCGGATGTGGGGCGGATGGCAATTGGCTCGGCCATATCCGAGTTTCCGGCCCTCGTGACCCAGGCGACCTAAAAATGAATATTTTCCAGAATCCGCATTGGTACCTCCGGGGCGAAATCGGCGATGTGGGTCTTCTCGCGTTCCAGGGCAGCGTTTGAAACGAACATCGGGAAGTAGCAATTTTTCACGCCGAGCTTCTTGATTCCGGCATCAAACCTAAAGAACATCTATTTTATCCATAGGCGCGCCTCACCACTGCTGAATTCCTTCCCAAATGGCGTATGACCAAGGGCGCAGCACGTAACAGCCGGAGACGTCGTAGTACTCAATCATTTCAGCCTTTGTGATCACCTAAACATCGAATAAAGGAATAAAGAAATATCAGTGCACCTGAGAATACCACTCGGAGTAATTGTCGTCCTTCTTTGTCTCGATGCCCAGCTTGCTCTTCTTTCCATCTCCCTTGGCCTCTTCAAGTTTGGCTTGTTTCGGTTTCTCTTCCTAGAACCTATGTAAAAGCGGCGTAATCAAACAATACCTTTTTCTTGTTCTCTCCGCCCTTCTTGTTGTCGCGTCGCCCGCCTCCGGGAGCCTGGTACTCCTGTCCAGTTTTTTCCTAAACATTAATAGTTATGTTACACAAAGTAAAATCAACCTTGAACGAAAGTTTCAGGGCTAGCAGCTTCTCGATGGCCTCTTTCTTGTCGGCTTCACTGCTCTTGGGGTCGCCCTTCACCTTGCGCACCAGTTCGCCCTGGGCGACGATCTCAGCCTCCAGTTCGGCAGCCATGCTGAAAAATATAAATGTAAAGGCTCTCATGATAAACGGAAGTTGGACAGGAAGACATGAGTGTTAGTAGATGAGAATGGATGGTGTAACCTGGGGTAAAAAATAGATAGCTTCAACTAGCCTGTTCTTTACCTTTATTTCATTCAGAAAGGTATGAATAGATTGTCAATAATAATTGAGCATTGCGTGAATAGTTAGGATTAGTAAAGTACACCCGGTACACCCGGTACACCCGGATAAAAAGAGTGGGCGTGGCGCGAGAGTGCAGACATCTTTGTTTGCGTTTCTCTGCCCAAATTTACAAATTTCCAGAAGCGAGGGCCGGGGAAGTTGGGAAATTCGACGCTCTCTTTGGACAGGGGTGAAATTCGTGGGGCTCCGTGTTCGGTGAGCGCGCGCGCTATCCTTGGCTTTTGTCTCGTTGCGTACTCGGGCCAGAAAAGAAGCACCAGAGCCCGGCCTTATCTATTCCGGGAATATTCCGGGAACGCCTCTTATCATTCCCGGAATCTCCCTGAATCTCCCGGAATTAATTCCGGGAATGATTCCGGGAATCGATTCCCGGAATGCGTTTTCATCTATTCCGGGAATCCCGGAATAGATTCCCGGAATGCTATTCCGGTAACCCATTCCGGGAATCAATTCCCGGAATGATTTTCATCTATTCCGGGAATTTTAGGTAAATTCCCGGAATGTAATTCCGGGAATAATTTTGTTAAGGCTGGGCCTACCCGACCAAAAGGTCGGGTAACCATTCCGGGAATCTAGGTGAAACATCACCAAAATTCCTGAAATTTTCACAGTTGCTTAAAAAGGGCTTCATTAGCTAATATACAAAGTTTCAAATTAATCGGGTAGTTCCCAGCAAAGTTACGGAGAATTTTCGAAGTTAAAAAAATTAAAACCTTTATTTACCGGCAGGAATGCTATTGGCTACCTCTTCATACAAATACTGGAATTTTTCGCTTTTAACAACTACATTTTTTAATTCGAGGAATTTTCAAGTGTTTGAATTCCGGGAATGTGCTGAGATTCCCGGAATAGATGAAAACTATTCCGGGAAAGCATTCCGGGAATCGGCAAAAATATTCCCGGAATCGTTTTCATCTAATTCCGGGAATCTATTGCGGTAACCGTTCCCGGAATAGGTTCCCGGAATAGAGATGAAAATGATTCCGGGAATATTTTTCCCGATTCCCGGAATGATTCCCGGAATTATTCCCGGAATAGGTTCCCGGAATGATTCCCGCAATAGATAAGGCCGGGCTCAGGAGGCAAGGCCTCCCAACTGAATGAAATAGACGCTCAATAAATCATGAGGAAGTAAAATAAATAGACTTTTTGAAGTGAATAGTGCTGAATCCTATGAAGGTAAAAGGAAAGCTAGTGGAAACGCATCTATTTTCCACACTGGGCTCCAGAAATTGAGGGTTTCAATAAGCTATTTAAGAGCAAATCAACGTGATCAATTTGAAAAAGGTTGGAGAAGAATCGGAAACGGCTGCGATGGAATTCGGGCTGTGAAATGCGAGAAAAAGACGTCCTGTGGACTCGGAAAGAGACTGAAAGGGCGCCCGAGGACGGGACCGGCCGCACTCGCTCGAGAAAGAGAGAGGAAACACGCGTACCCGCCACGCGGAAGCGCTCCCGCCGTAACTTGCCGTCAAGGGCAAGAAACCTGCCCAAAAGCAATAAATTCTTTGCAAATATGGCCATGTGACCATGACATTTCCAAAAACGTTGCATTGATCATGGCGCCCACAAATTTATTAATTTTCATTTTCATATACAATAATTCACAGATTCACAGAGAACCGGAAAAGATACAAGCTACCCAGGAAGAAAACGAAGTATTGGGACCAGAAGTATTATCACAGCTGTTCAATGGTGTGCAAACATTGTGCAAATATTCGGCAAACTTGAGGTGGAAACAATGACGCAATTGCCGGGACACAGAAAAACCCCTCAAAAGAACCAAAAAAAACAATAAAAAGAGAGTACAACAAAAACTATTCGGTTAGCACAGAAATCACATCTTGATTGGGCTCTTTAGGATGCTCGGCGACCCAAATTGCCCGACGTTCAGCCAGCCACTTGTGGAGATTCTGAAAAGGAACATTAGCTACAAAAGTGGGCAGTACTTTAGCATATTGGTGTCGAAGACGGAACGGCTCTTCCCCATCGTCTTCCAGATAACTCAGCTCATTGTCAAGCTCGTCATCCACCTAAAAACAGAAATTGGGAATTAATGTAAGATTCTATACCTCGATTGGCCAAACATCCAAAAATTCATGACGCGGGCGAATGTCGTGCAGGGCGTTAATGCTAGCTTTGTGGAGCTCCTAAAATGTGATATAGCTTAAAGCGTAACCTGAATAATTACCTTTTTGTAAGCCAAGATATATGAAATGACAAGTGGAATGTGGATCGGCGGCTTGGCGTACCGACAAAGCGCGTTCAATCCCTCGCCAGTAGCCAATTTCTCGAAGATGCTATTGTATACAGGCATTTTTGCTCCAAGTAAATCTGGAAAATAATTTATGACAAACGTCAAGACCTTACCGGTACAATTGAAGTTGGGGGCAAAATTTTTTTTGGGTCATTTTTGGGCTAATTGGTCAGTTTTTCGTGGCTAATCCAGCGCAATACTCAACTCCTAAGCTAAGCTAAGCCGAAGCACAGCTAAATTGAGCTTGAACAAAGCTAAGTCAAAGCCAAAAGCAATGATGCTGTGGCGAAGCCAAGCTAAGGACCTGGTACTAAGGCTTAGGCTAAGCATAGGCCTAAGCCTAGGTTAAACTAGTTCTAAGCCTAGCCTAAGTCAAGCTTAAGCCTAAGCCAAGCCAATACTAAGCTAAGCTAAGCCTAAGCCAGAGAAAAACTGACCAATTAGCCCAAAAATGACCCAAAAAAAATTTTGCCCCCAACTTCAATAGTACCCCTTACCAGCTAATTGCTCAGAAGGAAGTGAAGCGAGGTTGGCCAATCCCTCCAGTTCAACGGGACATCTGCTTTCCGGTTTTTCGCTTCGATAGCTAAACAAAGTATTTGCTTTCGAAAAATGAGATCCCACAGTTTCAATCGCGCAATCTGTTGTTGGGCCAATTCGGAGAGACCCGACGACATCAGGACGTCCAATGCCTCATCGAAGTAGCCAAAACACTCCGCCAACAGTGTCAGCCGCAGTACGAAATGTGGCGCGCGATCACCCCGATCTAAACGGATTTTAGAAAGATAGAAAAGGTTACCAAGCAGCGCCAACACCTTCTCAAACTTGATTCGAGAGCCAGCCGCATCGAAATGACGGGCCGAGTGAGCGAGGAAAGAGGAGAGCTCTTCGACAGCAACTTCCTAAAAAATCTTATCAGAGAAAAACACAACAAATACCGTCGGACGATAGGTCAAGGCCTGGCAAAACGAGTCGATGGCGACGGCCTCCAAATCAGCCAGTAGTGCCGGCTCATGGGCCACAGTCTTCGCATCATACACCGCTAACAGTCCCTAAATCCGATTTTTATCCTACCTTATATAATTTTGGTGCGTATGTGTGTGTGTGTGTGTGGATGTCACTTTCGAGGCCCGATTTGAGGGCCTTCCCTTGCATAAAATGCCCTAATTCTCCGTCACCCGGGGGAATCGACACTTCTGTTTCCGATGGCGTCGTCAGAATTTCGATAAAATACAAGTTTACAAAGTTAAAGCCGGTTTTATTCATTTTTGGGAGTCCCTGAGAGCTAATTTGCATAATGCGGAAAAATACAAATTTCCTCATTCTTGCCAGTTGCACTCGCGTGTTTGGTCAGTGGGGGGGAAGGGGTCCGAAGGACCCGAGCTCTCGAGAAGTCAAATTTTTCATGCAAAGGCCGCATTCCAGCGCCCAAGGCCCGCGAAGCGGGTTTTGGGCGCTGGTACTAGCATGAAAAAAAACCAACGTAAACTGTCCAAATAAATCCACATTCCGGGTTGATCTTCAGGCCGGTTTCGCATGCCTGTTTTGATTCACTATGCAGGTTCTAGGAATACATATTGACATAAGGGGGGGGGGTCGACTTACAAATTTTGCGTACAACAAGGCGAGACGACACCAGGCCTCCGAGTTGGCACGATTCAATTCAATTGCCCTGAACGGAATGATCCCATAAAATCATGATTCCCACCGCAGGTAGGCATGCTGCTGTTGCGGGAAGGGGGCTTCTTCAGCCGATAGAGCATCTCCCAATTTGCCCCAATAAATCGAGCGCATTCCGGCGTCATCGCTCAGACGAATTGCTTGTTTCAGGCAGCTCACGGCCCTAAGCACGATCGTCAAATAAAGCTATCAAAAGCTTACTTTTAGCATAAGGTATTGAAGCCAAAGCTCGGCTACCCAATGTCAAGGCTATCCCGATGTCCGCCCACGCAGATGCGGAATCGTTCTTGGCAGAAAGCACAGCGCCCAACAGCGAAATCGCTCCTTTCCAGCAGTCAGCCGGCTCCTTGATGGTGAGAATAGCCGGAAACTGAATCACTTGTTTCCAGGAAACCAAAAACTTTTACATTTAATTGGCTGAAGACGTCCGTATGGAAAGAGGCGCAAAAGATGAGTATGTCAGCCGCGGTTTTATACAGAATGGTATAAGGAAGCCGTTTGTCCAATAGCGAGCCCAGCTTGTCATAGATTTCCTGTAGGGCTTCTAAATAAAACATCACTATTTTAGCAACTGAAATTACCAATCATTTCCGAGCCTGTCAGTTCCTCGCATTTCGTGAACTTTGCCTGGATCTCCCAAAGCGAGACGAAGAAATGGGCATCTTTATCGCCGTCGATGTCAGCGTTGCGAGTGGCTCGCCATTTATCCGCGTGCTCCAGCAACTCGTCCACATTTCCCAGACGAAATAGAACGTGAAGCATCTAAAAACCATGAATCCTCGATAGTATTAATCAACTGACCGGAAGGATATAATCACTGTCCGGCTGAAGCCTGGCTGCCTCGAGATAAGCATTGACGGCGGCTTGTAGACTGCCTCGTTGCAGGTAGGCAGCCCCCAATTCGCCCCAGCGGTGTGCATCTTCGGGGTTGTCGCGGAGGAGATGTTGTAGAGAGTTGATCGCCTTGTCTCTATACAACCGTGATAATTTTTTATGGAGACTTACATTAGCCCGGCGCCGAGATAAAGCGGATAGAGGCGCTCCTGAAGCCAGTGTGTGCGCTTCGTCATCTTTTCGAGCTGAGCCAGGCGAACGGATGGAGAGGTGCCTAAAAGTCATTCAATCAAACTCGCCCGTCACTAACCAGTCTCCATGAGGATATCGTCCAAAAGCAAAATGCATTCTTCGCATCCTTCCTTCAGACTTACGGCCCTTTCCGCACACGATTTAGCCTAAATGGAATTTAACGTCAGGAGTACGAAAACTTACCTTTGTCACATTTTTGCGTCGGAGCGCCTTAGCCAACAAGTAGAAAACCTTCGCGCAACGCGGATGGTCTTGGCCGAGATCGACAAGTTGCTTCAGCGTCGCCTCGTCGGCCAAATTGGCTTCCGCACGCATCAGGTTGTCTTGCCAGGTCTGCGTTCCATCCTGAGCAAAAAGTTCATTAAAAAAGGTGGAAACATACGAATTTCTCGCTTTCCAGCGCAATTCTCTTCGCCTCAGCGGCTTGTCCATTTCTTAGAGCTTGAAACAATGAAAACCTCAATCGATTGGCTTCCGACTTGATATCGGAGACAACCACTTCACGGCCACTATGGAAGTTCAGGAGGATTTCAGAATACTCGAATCTAAACAGGATTAATGCCAAGTGATTGGATTTACTTCGGCGTCAACGGACACATTCCAAGGCCAATTCTCAGCGACTCTGGAGTCATCAGGCCCAATAGCGACGCGGCGCGGTATCCATGTAGCTGTTCACGTAATAATGGGTCGCTTGTGCGTTGTTGTGCCAGGGCGATATAAGATAGGCATCTAACAATGTTACATTTCGAGGAAAACAACAAACTTTTCGTAATTTTCATCCTCGTACATCACGCGAACGGCCGTATAAATTGCAGGCTCCAAGCCGTTTTCTACAAGGCTCAGTTCAGGGATTTCCAGCACTATCCCAGCTGCATCATCCCAGTCTTCATCGTTCAGAGCGTCGAGAAGATTGAGGGGCTGTAGAAACGTCAAAAGGTCAAAAGATGACTAAAACTCACGAAGTCATCCTCCTCATCAGTGTGAGTGCGGTTGTAGACGTCCAAAAGATTTTCGTTGACCACCCCTTGAACCAGAACGCCGATATGGATCAAATAATCCAGCCTCTCATCTGCATATAAGTCAATAAAAGCGCACGGAGCAATTCGACTTACACATCCAAGTGTCCAGCTTCTGTTTCGGATGGAATTCACAAAAACGCATAAATTCCTGCTCCCAGTCGCAATAAGTTTTAGAAATCTAAAGACAGTAAAAAATACAAATTTAGCGTTTGTTACCTCGTATTGATATTTCACGTAGCGGCGATGCAAATCCACATCCTTCCATACCAGTTCGAAGCCAATGGTTTTGAAAGCTTGCAGGAGCTAGGCCAGAATGGGTTTTTTTGTGAACCTCAATCCGTACCAATGATTTTTCGCTTTCACTTTATTTTCTCTTTCTGTAAGCACTTCGATCAGCTTCCCCATGAAAACAGGATCTTCGCCCGGATCTTCCTAAGGAAAGTTATAAACAACTTTTGCAATACCTTCAAGTCTACAAAGCGTTTCAGCGTCAAAAGGAACTCTCGTTTCTTCTGCAGACAGTATTCCTTTTTCTCGTCATCTGCACTACAATAGCAGAATTTTGGTTAAAACCCAAGGAACTCACGCAAAGGTTGCCGCCTTTTCAGCAGTCTCAATAGCTCGTTCATCCACCGGAAGTCCCTGTTTGTCATACAACTTGAAAAGACCCTGCCAGGCAATCGGCTTTGACGCGTCTATTTTTATTGCCTATGAGAAATTAGTGAAAAGTAGTTATTTTTACCTCTATATAATGTGTGGATGAATCGACAGGGTAGTTTTGATTTGCATTTGCGAGGGCCGCGAAGCAGTAGATCATGTAATCTTTGACGCCATCTTCGATATGTTGCTGCAACGAATTTTTGTAGACGAAGTCCCAGAAACCTCGCATAGCTCCATAGCGGCTTCATCTTTCTTCTCGATAAGTAACTTTTGACTTCGTGTACCACCTCCTTGACGACGTCTTCGCTCATCGACTATACAAAGGGTTGACTGCGTTCAGGACTTGCCCAAATAACAAATGAAATTAGTACAAAGGACTCAACAACCGAAAAATCGTAATCTATTTATTCGGCGAACATCCAATAAGCACATCTTTTACAAGTCCACGATGATAAGGCGATTGTACAAAAGACAAACGAGGTGTAGTATAAAAACGACAACTATCTAATGAAACTGCGAGCCAGTTAAAATTCGATTCCAATGGTCGGGGAGAGGATGCCACTTCCGGCAGTGAACTGTATTCGGCCCTGTTGCCGGTCCCACCACAAGAGGTCTCCGTCGAGGCACGCCTCGTTATTCTTGTCCTGAAAAAATTTTGATAATTGCGGATAGACATATTTCGGCTACATAAGCATTAAATAAGCCATTATAACTTACAATCGGAACATAGAGCAGCCTAGTGTAGAGGTAGAAGGCGAGGAAGACGCTTCCCATGTAGAGGAACACGGATCGAGGGGTTGCGCGGAAAAATTCGGCTTGGGTCATGTCAGCCGAGTACCAGCGGAACATGGCAGGGTCCATGACAACGCCGGCCTAACAATAATGTCTTAAATAGTGTTTTGAAGGTATACCTTGTACTTGAAGCTGTGGGGATCGTATTCTCGTCGCAAATACTCGCTTCTTCAAGATCTCCTTGACGCGATACCTGAAAGTAAAATGTACCTATGATAAAGCAGATTCTTCTGCTTGGCTAGATAATCAAGACCTATGAATTTCGCAAATTCGGTTAGAATAAACGAACCTCCACAAGACGGCTTTCTTCTCGTCCTGGGTCAGGTTGTACTGCTCGCCGGCCTTGAACTCCATCTTTCCGTGAGTCTAAAAGGGGTGTGAATGATATGCAAGGGAGCAATAGAAAGAAAAAGAAATCAAGATACCTCGAAGTATCCAAGAACCGGATCCCGCCACAGCTTCGGCGCCGTGACGTTCTGATTCGCAGCACCCAAGAGCTGCCGAGTTGGTACTCTCATTGCCGCTGAAAAAAAAACGAATTAAACGACCACGAAACACCTCATAATTATGAGGAGTATTATGCATAATAAGAAAAAATAAGAAACCAAAAGCTTGAAAGAATTTTAGTTAGAACTTTTTCCGTCGCGGGCAGCAAGTACGACAAAGTACTAACAACGCCAATGTTACGGTTCCAGAGGCGCTTTATGGAAAGCAACCAAGGCCCTCTGGCACCCCAAAACGCTCCCTTGTGAATATTTTTATCATTTTTTTACTTTTAATAAATTTATATCAGTTGTAAATTGTTATTCTAGATGTTGCTACGTCGGCTGGGCCCGTCTTCATCATCTTTCACACCCCTATGCTGCCAGTTGCGACAGAAAGCCCTCGATTTCAGAAGTCGCCGGACAACAGGTTTGATTCTGCTATTTTTCTATTATTTTCTAGGGCAAAACGGCTATGGTCAGACGCCCGGGAAAGCATGGAGATACAATGCTTCTATGGACCGCGTCTTCACCATGCAATATGGAAAACGATTTGGGTTGGATGTCGGGTAGGAACAAATGGAGTTTTTAACTTGCCTTCCAGATTAGAAGACCGGATGTTTCTACTCTCCCTTGGCACCAAGCAGAGAAGACTCGATGACAAAAAAGATGGAAGCGACTGAGCGAGATATTCCAGAGGAGGTGATATTATTTCCCATGCACTGAACTAGAAGATTTAGGATTTATGAAATCATTCAATGTCACGAGGCGCTTGCCGGAAAAGATATCACCTTTACGAAGGTTTTTGTGTTCAAATATTTGATACAATTCTTTAGCTAAAACTTGACAAATCCTTTTCGACGATTTCCATCAGCTGGCTGTGCAAAGGAACCGGGGACGAGGTTTTCTATCCCCAAAAATAGCAAGGCTTTTTAGGAAATTTCCAAATTGTTGGAAGAAAACCGCCGCGAGCTCCGTCGTCAGCTAGCCGAATCTTTGGGCGGTGGGAATGTGCCAGAAATCGTATTCAACGCAGACCGTACAGATTTGATGCTACAGGTAGAGAACATCGAAGCTGCTTACTATTTGCTTTAGGAGATGGAACTCTTATTCAAAAAGGCTGACTATGGGGTCGACTATCGGACACTTTCAAACGCCGCTCGTGTGATGGGAAAGGTCCCAGAGGATGAGCTGACTGAATTAGGCCCGGTAAATTTCTCCATCTCCACTTTATTGCTGAAAAAAATTCAGAAAGATCGACCATGGATCCGGCGATTGCACGCGATACCGAAGAAATCAAAGGAATGAAGGACGTTTGTGTGTATTGTAACTATATCAAAATATGACTGGTCGATAAATCTTTAGACACAATAGTTGCCCATCCAATACGTGGCTGCCGGTTTACATTACATGCAATTGGGTTTTTATGAAAAATGCAAGTAATTTGGACTCATCCATTTTAGATTTTGCGTTAATACCTCTCACAATTGTTTGCTTTTTTGAATCTTATCCCGACTCGAGCGGAGATAGCTGAGTGCTATTGGGTGCGAGAGACACAGCTTGATATTGGAGAGCACCGACGCGCGTTCCTGTGATGTAGACACATAGCATCTGCCTTCTCTGCGCTCTCCCCTTTCGCCGAACTATTCCTCCGCAGCGTAGAAAACTTGCCAATTGTTCGGCCCGAACTAGGTCCAGCCGAGGCCGAGTTTCCAACTACACTTTTTCCGTGACTTTCGTTTCCAATATTTCTGTGTGACAAGCATATAATATTTTCTAATTCGCCATTTTCAGTGATCCTTCACCATTCTTGGCTGGCATAAGGACCAGTTCAAGGAGCGCAGCTCGAAGTCACCAGTCTGCACAGTAAATCTTCTGAAGAATGCCTATTTATTCGAAGCTTTCTCTTTAAATATCTTTTAGTTCAAAGACCGGACCTCTAAATCGCCCAGTGTGCATCGCAAATCATCCCGGGCATTAGGGTAAGATAGCGATTCTTTCGATATTCGGTTTAGTTGGAAACTTCATCTATCAGTTCGGCCGATTCCAGTATTAGTAATCCGGTAAAAAACTATCAAACTGCATGGGATTTATGGTGGAGTCATCCCTATTATTACTAACGAAAACAAATCGTCAGGTCATCCGGGGGGAGACAACAAGCCATTCTTGGTGACTTGGAGAGACGAATGGCGATAACCAGGAAACACGCTGTAGAAGTTATCCAGGATCTCAAGTAAAATCCAAGCTCGAAAATAACACTTCATCCATTTTAAGCCGGTGATGTCCCACGTTTCCCGGAGATCAAGGCGCCTCTGAAACTTTAAAACAGTCGATCGAGATTGGCTTGAATAACTACGCGAACATTG
>CATQJA010001159.1:0-162858 GCA_958295435.1 Mesorhabditis spiculigera | reverse complement strand
GGTACTCGGCTGACATGACCCAAGCCGAGTTTTTCGGCGCTACCCCTCGATCCGTGTTCCTCTACATGGGAAGCGTCTTCCTCGCCTTCTACCTCTACACTAGGCTGCTCTATGTTCCGATTGTAAGTTATAATGGCTTATTTTAATGCTTATGTAGCCGAAATATGTCTATTCGCAATTTCTAAAGATTTTTTCAGGACAAGAATAACGAGGCGTGCCTCGACGGAGACCTCTTGTGGTGGGACCGACAACAGGGCCGAATGCAGTTCACTGCCGGAAGTGGCATCCTCTCCCCGACCATTGGAATCGAATTTTAACTGGCTCGCAGTGTCATTAGATAGTTGTCGTTTTATACTACACCTCATTTGTCCTTTGTATAATCGCCTTATCATCGTGGACTTGTAAAAAGCTGTGTTTATTGGATGTTCGCCGAATAAATAGATTACGATTTTTCGATTGTTGAGTCCTTTTGTACGAATTTCATTTGTTATTTGGGCAAGTCCTAAACGCGGTCAACCCTTTGTATAGTCGATGAGCGAAGACGTCATCAAGGAGGTGATACGCCAAGCCAAAAAGTTACTTTTCGAGAAGAAAGATGAAGCCGCTATGGAGCTATGCGAGGTTTCTAGGATTTCCGTCTACAAAAATTCGTTGCAGAAACATATCGATGATGGCGTCAAAGATTACATGATCTACTGTTTCGCGGCCCTCGCGAATGCAAATCAAAACTACCCTGTCGATTCATCCACACATTATATAGAGGTAAAAATCACTACTTTTTCACTAACGTCTCATAGGCAATAAAAATAGACGCGTCAAAGCCGATTGCCTGGCAGGGTCTTTTCAAGCTGTATGACAAACAGGGACTTCCGGTGGATGAACGAGCTATTGAAACTGCTGAAAAGGCGGCAACCTTTGCGTGAGTTCCTTGGTTTTAACCACAATTCTGCTATTGTAGTGCAGATGACGAGAAAAAGGAATACTGTCTACAGAAGAAACGAGAGTTCCTTTTGACGCTGAAACGCTTTGTAGACTTGAAGGTATTACAAAAGTTGTTTATAACTTTCCTTAGGAAGATCCGGGCGAAGATCCTATTTTGATGGGGAAGCTGATCGAAGTGCTTACAGAAAGAGAAAATAAAAGTGAAAGCGAAAAATCATTGGTACGGATTGAGGTTCACAAAAAAACCATTCTCGCCTAGCTTCTGCAAGCTTTCAAAACCATTGGCTTCGAACTGGTATGGAAGGATGTGGATTTGCATCGCCGCTACGTGAAATATCAATACGAGGTAACAAACGCTAAATTTGTATTTTTTACTGTCTTTAGATTTCTAAAACTTATTGCGACTGGGAGCAGGAATTTATGCGTTTTTGTGAATTCCATCCGAAACAGAAGCTGGACACTTGGATGTGTAAGTCGAATTGCTCCGTGCGATTTTATTGACTTATATGCAGATGAGAGGCTGGATTATTTGATCCATATCGGCGTTCTGGTTCAAGGGGTGGTCAACGAAAATCTTTTGGACGTCTACAACCGCACTCACACTGATGAGGAGGATGACTTCGTGAGTTTTAGTCATCTTTTGACATTTTGTCGTTTCTACAGCCCCTCAATCTTCTCGACGCTCTGAACGATGAAGATTGGGATGATGCAGCTGGGATAGTGCTGGAAATCCCTGAACTGAGCCTTGTAGAAAACGGCTTGCAGCCTGCAATTTATACGGCGGTTCGTGTGATGTACGAGGATGAAAATTACGAAAAGTTTGTTGTTTTCCTCGAAATGTAACATTGTTAGATGCCTATCTTATATCGCCCTGGCACAACAACGCACAAGCGACCCATTATTACGTGAACAGCTACATGGATACCGCGCCGCGTCGCTATTGGGCCTGATGACTCCAGAGTCCCTGAGAATTGGCCTTGGAATGTGTCCGTTGACGCCGAAGTAAATCCAATCACTTGGCATTAATCCTGTTTAGATTCGAGTATTCTGAAATCCTCCTGAACTTCCATAGTGGCCGTGAAGTGGTTGTCTCCGATATCAAGTCTGAAGCCAATCGATTGAGGTTTTCATTGTTTCAAGCTCTAAGAAATGGACAAGACGCTGAGGCGAAGAGCATTGCGCTGGAAAGCGAGAAATTCGTATGTTTCCCCTTTTTTAATGAACTTTTTCCTCAGGATGGAACGCAGACCTGGCAAGACAACCTGATGCGTGCGGAAGCCAATTTGGCCGACGAGGCGACGCTGAAGCAACTTGTCGATCTCGGCCAAGACCATCCGAGTTGCGCGAAGGTTTTCTACTTTTTGGCTAAGGCGCTCCGAGGCAAAAATGTGACAAAGGTAAGTTTTCGTATTCCTGACCTTAAATTCCATTTAGGCTAAATCGTGTGCGGAAAGGGCCGTAAGTCTGAAAGAAGGATGCGAAGAATGCATATTGCTTTTGGACGATATCCTCATAGAGACTGGTTAGTGACGGGCGAGTTTGATTGAATGACTTTTAGGCACCTCTCCATCCGTTCGTCTGGCTCAGCTCGAAAAGATGACGAAGCGCACACACTGGCTTCAGGAGCGCCTCTATCCGCTTTATCTCGGCGCCGGGCAAATGTTTGTCTCCATAAAAAATTATCACGGTTGTATAGAGACAAGGCGATCAACTCTCTACAACATCTCCTCCGCGACAACCCCGAAGATGCACACCTCTGGGGCGAATTGGGGGCTGCCTACCTGCAGCGAGGCAGTCTACAAGCCGCCGTCAATGCTTATCTCGAGGCAGCCAGGCTTCAGCCGGACAGTGATTATATCCTTCCGGTCGGTTGATTAATACTATCGAGGATTCATGCTTTTTAGATGCTTCACGTTCTATTTCGTCTGGGAAATGTGGACGAGTTGCTGGAGCACGCGGATAATTGGCGAGCCACTCGGAACGCTGACATCGACGGCGATAAAGATGCCCATTTCTTCGTCTCGCTTTTGGAGATCCAGGCAAAGTTCACGAAATGCAAGGAAATGACAGGCTCGGAAATGATTGGTAACTTCATTTGCTAAAATAGTGATGTTTTATTTAGAAGCCCTACAGGAAATCTATGACAAGCTGGGCGCGCTATTGGACAAACGGCTTCCTTATACCATTCTGTATAAAACCGCGGCGGACATACTCATCTTTTGCGCCTCTTTCCATACGGACGTCTTCAGCCAATTAAATGTAAAAGTTTTTGGTTTCCTGGAAACAAGTGATTCAGTTTCCGGCTACTCTCACCATCAAGGAGCCGGCTGACTGCTGGAAAGGAGCGATTTCGCTGTTGGGCGCTGTGCTTTCTGCCAAGAACGATTCCGCATCTGCGTGGGCGGATATCGGGATAGCCTTGACATTGGGTAGCCGAGCTTTGGCTTCAATACCTTATGCTAAAAAGTAAGCTTTTGATAGCTTTATTTGACGATCGTGCTTAGGGCCGTGAGCTGCCTGAAACAAGCGATTCGTCTGAGCGATGACGCCGGAATGCGCTCGATTTATTGGGGCAAATTGGGAGATGCTCTATCGGCTAAAGAAGCCCCCTTCCCGCAACAGCAGCATGCCTACCTGCGGTGGGAATCATGATTTTATGGGATCATTCCGTTCAGGGCAATTGAATTGAATCGTGCCAACTCGGAGGCCTGGTGTCGTCTCGCCTTGTTGTACGAAAAATTTGTAAGTCGACCCCCCCTCTTATGTCAATATGTATTCCTAGAACCTGCATAGTGAATCAAAACAGGCATGCGAAACCGGCCTGAAGATCAACCCGGAATGTGGATTTATTTGGACAGTTTACGTTGGTTTTTTCATGCTAGTATAAAAATCGGATTTAGGGACTGTTAGCGGCGTATGATGCGAAGACTGTGGCCCATGAGCCGGCAATATTGGCTGATTTGGACGCCGTCGCCATCGACTCGTTTTGCCAGGCCTTGACCTATCGTCCGACGGTATTTGTTGCGTTTTTCTCTGATAAGATTTTTTAGGAAGTTGCTGTCGAAGAGCTCTCTTCTTTCCTCGCTCACTCGGCCCGTCATTTCGATGCGGCTGGCTCTCGAATCAAGTTTGAGAAGGTGTTGGCGCTGCTTGGTAACCTTTTCTATCTTTCTAAAATCCGTTTAGATCGGGGTGATCGCGCGCCACATTTCGTACTGCGGCTGACACTGTTGGCGGAGTGTTTTGGCTACTTCGATGAGGCATTGGACATCCTGATGTCGTCGGGTCTCTCCGAATTGGCCCAACGACAGATTGCGCGATTGAAACTGTGGGATCGCATTTTCGAAAGCAAATACTTTGTTTAGCTATCGAAACGAAAAACCGGAAAGCAGATGCCCCGTTGAACTGGAGGGATTGGCCAACCTCGCTTCACTTCCTTCTGAGCAATTAGCTGGTAAGGTCTTGACGTTTGTCATAAATTATTTTCCAGATTTACTTGGAGCAAAAATGCCTGTATACAATAGCATCTTCGAGAAATTGGCTACTGGCGAGGGATTGAACGCGCTTTGTCGGTACGCCAAGCCGCCGATCCACATTCCACTTGTCATTTCATATATCTTGGCTTACAAAAAGGTTATTATTGAGCTTACGCCTTAAGCTATATAACATTTTAGGAGCTCCACAAAGCTAGCATTAATGCCCTGCACGACGTTCGCCCGCGTCATGAATTTTTGGATGTTTGGCCAATCGAGGTATAGAACCTTACATTAATTTCTAATTTCTGTTTTTAGGTGGATGACGAGCTTGACAATGAGCTGAGTTATCTGGAAGACGATGGGGAAGAGCCGTTCCGTCTTCGACACCAATATGCTAAAGTACTGCCCACTTTTGTAAACTAATGTTCCTTTTCAGAATCTCCACAAGTGGCTTGCTGAACGTCGGGCAATTTGGGTCGCCGAGCATCCTAAAGAGCCCAATCAAGATGTGATTTCTGTACTAACCGAATAGTTTTTGTTATACTCTCTTTTAATTGTATTTTTTCGTTCTTGTTACGGGTTTTTCTGTGTCCCGGCAATTGCGTCATTGTTTCCACCCCCGGTTTGCCGAATATTTGCACAATGTTTGCACACCCTTGAACAGCTGTGATAATACTTCTGGTCCCAATACTTCGTTTTCTTCCTGGGTAGCTTGTATCTTTTCCGGTTCTCTGTGTATTACTGTATATGAAAATAAAAATTAATAAATTTGTGGGCGCCATGATCAATGCAACGTTTTTCAAAATGTTATGGTTACTTGGCCATATTTGCGAAGAATTTATTGCTTTTGGGCAGGTTTCTTGCCCTTGACGGCAAGTTACGGGGGAGCGCTTCCGCGTGGCGGGTACGCGTGTTTCCTCTCTCTTTCTCGAGCGAGTGCGGCCGGTCCCGTCCTCGGGCGCCCTTTCAGTCTCTTTCCGAGTCCATAGGACGTCTTTTTCTCGCATTTCACAGCCCGAATTCCATCGCAGCCGTTTCCGATTCTTCTCCAACCTTTTTCAAATTGATCATGTTGGTTTGCTCCTAAATAGCTTATTGAAAACCTGAATTTCTGGAGCCCAGTGTAGAAAATAGATGCGTTTCCACTAGCTTTCCTTTTACCTTCATAGGATTCAGCACTATTCACTTAAAAAAGTCTATTTATTTTACTTCCTCATGATTTATTGAGCGTCTATTTCATTCAGTTGGGAGGCCTTGCTCCTGGTGCCCCTTTTTGGCCCGAGTGCGCAACGAGACAGAAGCCAAGGATAGCGCGCGCACTCACCGAACACCTCGGTTGTTTTCGCGCGGTCCGTTGCGCGGGAGTTGGGCTTGCGCGGCCCCATGCGCGGCTCTCGGAAAATGCGCGAGAGGGACGCGGCTGAATGCGCGGGACCGCGCTTTCTGTCGCGCAATTAGTCGCGGAAGGAGAATGCGCGGTCCCGCGCATTTCGTGCATGGTTTCTAGACGTACTAAATGAAAACCTCGAGGCTTTTAGCGTATTTTCGTTAAATTTAGTTTTATTTATAGATATTTATGTCTTTGCTGGAACCAATGCTGTTTTTTGCACTGAAGACCGGAGGTATCAGGTGAGGTTTATCATTTTCATGGAATTTAGGATTTGCAAATGCTGATATTTGATGACAAACGATCCATGGTTTAGCTTCGGCAAGTTTTTTATTTATTTTTCAACAAAACTGCACTCTCAGATTAATGAATGCACTGTCAAAGGCCCCGGTATCGGTAATTTGTGGCATGTGGCATAATTCCAAGAAGAGACGCGGATGATCAGGAGTAAGTAAGACTGTAAGACTTAAGTCTGATTCATTATTGTTGTCAGGAGAATTTAGGCAATGAAGTTGGTAAAAACAACTATCTCCCCAACGAATATAGGATGACCACGGTAAGTCAGAAACGTTAGTGATGCAAAGGTAAGTCGAACCAATACTGTAAGTCTGAATCTATCTAGCAAATTAGCTAACAAAATAAATAGTATTTAACTCAATTCTTAGGCACTCGCTTCGAACGAGGTGGGTCAACAGTTATAAAAAGCTAGTTTTCAAATGCTAAGGACAAGCCTAGGTTCCTCGACAGCACCTCAACTCTTCTTGCGGAAAACAATCTTTTAAAACTGTTTTTGTGTCATTACCCCGGTATAAATGTATAGCTACTCATACTCCATCTACTCACAGTAATACCTGCTCCAAACGCAGGTTTAATAAGTAATATAAGAGCTTTAAAAGGAGGAAAAGCGCCCCTGGGCCAGTTGACGGCGAGAGCCGCGCAAAGTCCCGCGCATTCGCAGGTCCCGCGCATTTGACCGGCGCTCCCCCAAATGCGCGGGACCGGGTCCCTGCCAGTCTCCGGTCCCGCGCATTTGGTCGCGCAACGGACCGCGCAAAAAGAACCGAGACGGAGCCGCACGAATTTCACCCCTGTCCAAAGAGAGCGTCGAATTTCCCAACTTCCCCGGCCCTCGCTTCTGGCAATTTGTAAATAGCACCCGGTACACCCGGGTTCTGTTCTATTTCGCGGGGGAGAAAAAACTGTGCGGGGGGGGGGGAATTTTCCTAGTTTTTTTATAACTCTTTTATATGATGCTATTTTGAATTGCAGTTAAAACTCTTAGTATATTTTTTGACGCTCTATCGAATGGCATTAAAGAAATTTTTGAAAGTTATCGAAAATGTCGAAAACTAGCTTTCGACTACACGATCCCATGTGGAAACACCGAATAAACCTTGTTTTTGCTATAACTATTTTATAAAACAATATTTTTAGATGAAATTAAAACCCTTAGTATATTTTTTGATGCTCTATCGAATGACAGGTTCAAAATATCGCAAAAATGTCCAAAATGCCGAAAACTAACATTCCGGAAGGAGTTTCAATAGTTTTTTTTTTGTTTTTGCTGTAACTTATTTATATTACAATATTTTTAGCTAAAACAAAAACTCTTAGTATATTTTTTGATGCTCTATCGAATGGCGTTGCAAAAATCCCGAGAAAATAGCGAAAAAATGCAAGGTTCCGCGAAGCATATTTTCCCCCGCACAGTTTCCCCCCGCGAAATAGAACAGAACCTACACCCGTTTCGCGATAGCAGGGAAAGGGCAGAGAAACGCAGACAAAAATGTCTGCACTCTCGCGCTACGCCCACTCTTTTTGTCCGGGTGTACCGGGTGTACCGGGTGTACTTTACTAATCCTAACTATTCACGCAATTCTCAATTATTATTGACAATCTATTCATACTTTTCTGAATGAAATAAAGGTCAAGAACAGGCTGGTTGAAGCTATCTGTTCTTTACCCCAGGTTACACCATCCATTCTCATTCACTAACACTCATGTCTTCCTGTCCAACTTCCCTTTATCATGGGAGCCTTTCCATTCATACTTTTCAGCATGGCTGCCGAACTGGAGGCTGAGATCGTCGCCCAGGGCGAACTGGTGCGCAAGGTGAAGGGCGACCCCGAGAGCAGTGAAGCCGACAAGAAAGAGGCCATCGAGAAGCTGCTAGCCCTGAAACTTTCGTTCAAGGTTTATTTTACTTTGTGTAACATAACTATTAATGTTTAGGAAAAAACTGGACAGGAGTACCAGGCTCCCGGAGGCGGGCGACGCGACAACAAGAAGGGCGGAGAGAACAAGAAAAAGGTATTGTTTGATTACGCCGCTTTTACATAGGTTCTAGGAAGAGAAACCGAAACAAGCCAAACTTGAAGAGGCCAAGGGAGATGGAAAGAAGAGCAAGCTGGGTATCGAGACAAAGAAGGACGACAATTACTCCGAGTGGTATTCTCAGGTGCACTGATATTTCTTTATTCCTTTATTCCGGTATTTAGGTGATCACAAAGGCTGAAATGATTGAGTACTACGACGTCTCCGGCTGTTACGTGCTGCGCCCTTGGTCATACGCCATTTGGGAAATAATTCAGCAGTGGTGAGGCGCGCTTCTGGATAAAATTTATGTTCTTTAGGTTTGATGCCGGAATCAAGAAGCTCGGCGTGAAAAATTGCTACTTCCCGATGTTCGTTTCAAACGCTGCCCTGGAACGCGAGAAGACCCACATCGCCGATTTCGCCCCGGAGGTACCAATGCGGATTCTGGAAAATATACATTTGTAGGTCGCCTGGGTCACGAGGGCCGGAAACTCGGAAATGGCCGAGCCAATTGCCATCCGCCCCACATCGGAGACTGTGATGTACCCCTCGTACAAGAAGTGGGTCCAGTCGCATCGCGACTTGCCGATCAAGCTCAATCAGTGGTGCAACGTTGTGGTGAGTTTAGAAGTCTCTTCTATGCCTTTCCCATTTTCAATCAATGTTCTCATTTTCAGCGCTGGGAGTTCAAGCACCCTACTCCATTCCTGCGTACCCGTGAATTCCTTTGGCAAGAAGGTAAAATAACTATTTATTGCATAAACACTTAATTTAGGCCACACCGCCTATGCTAACGCCAAGGATGCCGAGGAGGAGGTTTTCAAGATCCTCGATCTCTACGCTGGCGTCTACACAGATCTACTGGCCGTTCCCGCGGTCAAGGGACGCAAGTCGGAGAAGGAGAAATTCGCCGGTGGCGACTTCACGACGACTGTTGAAGCATACGTGCCTGTGAATGGACGCGGTATTCAGGTAGGGAAACGCTTTTGTGCCCATTTTTCTTTAGGGAGCCACATCTCACCACCTTGGCCAGAACTTCTCCAAAATGTTCGACATTTCGTTCGAGGACCCCAGTGGGAATGGCCAAAAGGTATTTTATTGGTAGCCTAAGCATTAGCAACAGATATTTTAGATGTTTGCCTACCAAAATTCGTGGGGACTTTCCACCAGGAGCATCGGCGCGATGGTAATGATCCACGCCGATGACAATGGTCTCGTGTTGCCTCCCCGCGTGGCCTGTATTCAGGTATGCAACCTTGGTTGTTGATAAACACTTTTCAGGCCATTGCTCTCACAGTCGGAATTACTGCCCAAACCAGCGAAGAACAGCGAAATGAGATTACCCGGGCCACGGAGAGCATCGTCGCTCAGTTGGTCGAAGGTGGCGTTCGGGCCGAAGCCGATCTCAGGTATTTCATTCACTTGAAGTATTATTGTTTCTTTTTAGGGACAACTATTCGCCCGGCTGGAAGTTCAACCACTGGGAGCTGAAGGGTGTGCCGATCCGTGTCGAGGTATTTACTTTTAATTGATTGTTTGCAACATGTTTTCGTTCAGATTGGCCCCAAGGATCTGGCAGCCAACCAGGTGACGGCCGTCATCCGATTCAGCGGCGAAAAGAAGGCCATCAAGCGCGATAACATTGTCGAGTCGTTGAAGAGTCTTCTTGAGGAGATTCACACGTCAATGTACGAAAAGTAAGTTCTTCTTTCCTTTCAAACATTTTTGTATGGGGTTCTCGCCGCTCGCAATGCCCATATGAAGGTGACCACCGACTTCGAAGAGTTCAAGAACCTCCTCGACGAGAAGTTCGTGCTGCTTTCGCCCTTCTGCGGAGAGCCTAACTGCGAAGATGACATCAAGAAACACTCGACAAGGTATCGTCAGAATTCCGATGCAAATAGTTTTCTTTAGGGAAGGTGAAGGCGACGCCGGCCAGGCACAGATGGGCGCCAAGACCTTGTGCATCCCCTTGGAACAGGTCAGTGTGCTGATTCATTTATTTTTGCCTAGTCAAAAGTTTATTCCTAAAGACCCGAGTATCAAGATCATAATCTATTGGCTTTGTCGGGTGGTAGCATGGCACGTCTATTTCTCCATCTCCTTCTCCATCTCGATGAGCTTCTTGACACCGTCGTACATCTGCTTGACGGCCTGGTACTCGGATAGACCGAGGCGGGCGCGGTTCGAGATGTCGTAGACGCCGCCTTCAGACTCGGAGTGTTCACCGTGGATGCCGCGGACTTGCAAGTTCAGCTTGTCGCAGATTTTCTGAAGAAGCCGATGTGGGATCGATTTCTTTGATCATACCTTGAAGTCCTTGCGAGCCGACACCTTCGGAAGCTTGATGTGCACCGAAGCGCGCACCGTGGATCCGAGGTTCGTCGGGCAGAATGTCAACCATCCGAGGCGCTCGTCACGCGAGAACGGGACTTGCTTCTCGATGTGCTGAAGGGTTGTATTTGCGTGTGGAAGCAAACTACCCACCTTGACACCCTTGACGAGGCGGTCCAGCACGGCGCCAACATCACTGCCCTCCTGCATCGAGATGATGCGCATGTGGTCTTCCTCGTTCACCCAGATCAGGAAGGTCTTGTCGTTGTTGTGGAAGATTCCTCGACCCTACGGAGATAACATTAAAGCTCCGGAAGTGGGCGCAAACCTTTGGCCAAAAATTGCAGGCGTTGGCGTGCTGCAGATGGCGATCACCCTCCTTGAAAAGGAAGTGGTCGGCGATGAGCTTGTTCTGGTCGCCCTTGGTCATGCCGTCAAGCGGGTAGTATTTGCCCTTCAGCTGGCCGGCGAACGTGTCGAACGCCTTCTTGACCTTGCCCTCCATGGCCAGGTAGTCGTCTTGCTTCAAGCAGGGGTTGAACGGGTAGCCGGCCATCGAGCGACCGCAACTGAAAGGAGCTTCATGGGAAACTGTATTTAAGGAAGCGTAACTTTTAGGTACTAAACTCACCGAATGCGAGTCGACTTGATGTACTTGCCCTTAGGGTCGAGCGGAGGGAATTGGTGGATCTTGTCCTCGCCCAGGTCGACAGCGGGCTGCTTCTCATGGGGCTTGAACCCGTGGTACTCCTCGATGATCGGGTCGAAGAGGCCGGCGAAAACCTTGTACGACTCGGCATCCGGGGCGTACACTCCGACACCAGCGTCGAGATTGAAGACACCGGAGCGGATGCAGTCGTACAGCGTGGCTCCAAGCTTGGTCTTCTTGTGCTTGAGATCGTCGACGACCTCCTTGGTCAGATGCTTCTTCAGCAGCGACTTGCACTTGTCGGCCTCGGGTCCGTTCAGCTTCTTGTAGGCCTCCTCGATTTTGCGGACCGTGTCGGAGTCGACGTCATTCTTCAGCATCGTCGCCTAAAAAATCCTTTAAATACCAAATTTGAATATCTGCACTGACCTGTGGTGTGAAGGCATAGATGGTGGTCCCAGCTCCAAGCGTGGCGAGGAGACTGGCGAGAAGACGGTTGTTTCGGAGAGTTGCAGCCATCACGGGACGAGTACGAGTAGTGACGAAAGTCCCAAGCTAGAAATCGCCGCTTTTTGTAGCAACTTTTATAGGCAAATTGCGGAGAAAATCCGTTATGTCGAAGTCTAGTTTCGAAGTGCTAATTCATCATTGAAATTAATTGAATTGTAACTTTTTTTTTCAGCCGAAGGAAGAGCTACCCACGAAGTGCATCAACCCCGGCTGCCAGCACAAGCCCAAGAACTTTGCCCTCTTCGGCCGCAGCTACTAAACCGAACGCCCTGTTTTCTCTCCGAATTGTTGCTAAATTATTATCCCTCTCCGTTTCTAAGCTATGTGATCAAATTGTTCTCTCGTCAAAAATGGCATTGTTTCTGTGGTTATGGGTTTTAACATTGGTCCTTGATAAACGTTTCAATTCACGAACTCTGGTCAGTTTTCATATGTTTTATCAAGCAAAGATACATGGCTCGATGGTGGTGATGGGGTTAAAGCGTTAAAGCGTTAAAGCTTAGTGATGGAGGTGAAGCCCATCTTTGTGCGCGAGAAGCAAAATAATGACTTTTGCCCGTTCTGTGGCTCTATACTACCCATGGCAGCAGGTAAGCACATTTTTTACACTTATTTAGTGAATCAAGCAGTTTGAAATCAATCAAAGTCGGGAACCGTCTGGCGCTAAATGCTTGACAAACAATGCGTTTCGGGGAGTGGGAACGGGAGCGACAGGGGCCGAGAGGGAGTTGCTGTAAGAGGCTGCGGTCAAGGAAGAAGAGAATGAGAAAAGATCGAGACTTAGACGCTGGCTCTCCATTAGTTGCTCATTTTTTCTCTGCCGGAGAACGGGCGGGTCAGTTGGAAGGTCCGAAAATGTCGGGGCGGGAGAGCAGCCGATTACTAGATCTTCGGCCTCAAGGACTAGGCGGATGAAATAGATTTTGGATGTTGGTAGTAAATAGGCCAAATACCCAGGTTTCAATTAGCTTGTAGAATTGTTTGTGCGCTAGGAACCACCGGATTCATTAAAATTAGATTATATCCAGTGGCAGATCCGAAATTTTCGTTTAGAACCCGGAGAAGTGGAATGTCGTCTATGCGGCACCGTTCTAACCATCAAGCCGAAGGTTGATCAACTGGTGTGCACCAGCTTCAAGGTATAAAAAAAAATTTTTTTGCTCATTTGATTTTTTGTAGAACTACGAACGAACGGTGGCCGACTCGGAGAACGCCAAGCTGTCCGGCGGCGATGCGGAAGTGGATCATGTTTGCACAAAGTAAGGCGCCACTTCATTATACAGTACTTTCTCAGATGCGGACACGATCGAGCAACGTTTTCCACGATGCAAACCCGATCGGCTGATGAAGGGCAAACCGTATTCTACACGTGCCTCGAGTGCAAGAACAAGGACATTGAATATTCCTGACCGCCCCCCATTTTACAACTGTCGTTGCTCCCCAATTCCTATTGTTGAGTTTGACGTTGATTTGTTTCACCTTTATGCGCAGTAAACCATCCTAAATATGTATATCTGAACAAAGACGTGCTACGATGAGAACAAGGTGAAATCGAACCCTGAGAAGGGCCACTTGGGCTTATTAGCGGGGAGAGCGGTGTATCAGAAAGGGTCGGTATCCCGGGATACCGAGCCGTCTGTAGGCGCTGCTCATCCTGGCCTCATTGCAAAGTGAACAACGGCGCACCTACTTCCATATTCGTGATTTTAATCCGAGGGCCCGGTAATCCGTTCCACCGTTCCGGCTAGGGCGTTGCAGGGACAGCTGAATCTTCGATGGCATTCATCGTCGAAGCGTGATTGTTGGATTTTGGAGGAAGCTGACGTATCGATGTAGATCTGCAGCCGACAATTGCACTCCTTTTCGCCAGTGTCACGGTTCAAAATGAGGCTACTATGACACTGTTGCGAATAGGGCTGCAATCGGCACGTACTGTGGTTAATAAAGATGCCAACTGCCATATACACAAACAGAGCTCTATAGAAGTGCTCGTGTATCGTACTGTGCTATTTCGTACTAGTTCGTGGCTCTATGATTTGCTTCCCTTCTGTGTATCTTTGAATGTCTTTGAATTCTTGAATATACAGGGTGGGCCAAAAAAAAAAGTAAAGTTTGGGTCAAATTATCTCGCGAACGGAAACGAATCAGACCATCGTTACCTTGCCAGAATGCTTAAATATGCTGGGTATGAAGAAATAACACAAGTTGTTTTTTAAGATTTTTGACGACCAGTGGGTCGTTAAAAATTTTTGAACATTTTTGAAAAAGTAGAAAGCTTTGAAGCGATAAACTATGCAACTTTTGATGAGTTAGCGGGACTTCAAGGGTATCAAAATGAAGCTCTTGGAATGCGCTATCAAACCAGTGGTAAAGAATTTTGATCGGTTTAACTAACCGTCAATAGGAGCCCTCGGAAAAATGGACTTTTTGAAGAAAAAATTCTAGATAAAATTTCCTTACCGTCCGATCTCGCTGATATTTTGTATCCTACTATACAGGGTGTCCCAATAAAAAAGGTCACGCTGGCATTTTGCTATTTCAAATCTGACCGACTTGAAATTTTGCACAGAGGTGCGGAAGGGAATTTAAAATGTTCACAGAAACTTTCAGCCCGAACGGTACAGTAGTTTTCGAGTTATTGTAAAAATACTGTTTTTCCCACACTTTAGCTTCATTTTTTCGGCTATCTTTTTGGACTTTGCATCAATTAACATAAATTTCCGGCTCTAAATCCCTTATTCTTCTTAACATCGGCGTCGTTAGCCCCTGTTAAAAAATACTTGGCGCTACTTAAGTTTGCTGGCCCCACTTATATTTCGCCAAAACCTCATGTTCCCGGGCTAGTTTTTTGCGCTGATTACGAAAAACACTATCCTAGCCCGCGAAAATGCTATTTAGGAAAAATTAATTTGAATATCGGGAAAATTCCATTTTACGGCGCTTGCGAAAAACTCGTATTTTTGTGGGTTTTTAACTAAATAAATAACCAAAAACTGGTTTACCAAGAAAAAATAAGCTTGTAGCATTGTCAGGCAAGGCGGGCCGTCGCTTCGGATGGGCTGCCGCTCCACTCTTTCGAAATCGGGGCGCCTGGCCGCTGCGCGCGCCACGGGCGCCCCGATTTCGAAACCCTGTACGAGCTCGCACCCATCCGAAGCGACTAGGCCCCGGGTGGCACGAAGCCTTATTTTTAGGAAAAAACGAACGCAAAGGATAAGCCTTCTTGGAAATAGGGTTTTCCCCATTTTATAGGCCTCCCACTTCCACGCCCTAGTTAACCCCTTGAAACTCAAACCATGAAAACTGACAATGGAATTTGTTTTTCCCTTCAAAACACAACTTTCACGTTTCGGGATAGTGTTTTTCGTATTCAGCGCAAAAAACTAGCCCGGAAACATGAGGTTTTGGCGAAATATAAGTGGGGCCAGCAAACTTAAGTAGCGCCAAATACTTAAATAGCCTATTTTCGACCCGAATTTTGCGAAATAAAAAAATTTCTAAGATAAAAAACGGTGGGCGCTTCATTTTCTCCATACATTCCGGGGCTCAATTCCGGCGGAATCCAGGTTAAAAACGTAAAATAAAATTTATTTTTGCTACAACTCTAAAACTACTGTACCGATCGGGCTGAAAGTTTCTGTGAACATTTTGAATTCCCTTCCGCACCTCTGTGCAAAATTTCAAGTCGATCGGATTTGAAATAGCAAAATGCCAGCGTGACCTTTTTTATTGGGACACCCTGTATATAAAAAAATAGTGTCTGTTTGTGTGTGCCACTTTGCATGCAACTTCCGTCAGGCTGTCCGGAGGATATCTCAAGGAGGAAAGGGTATTAGGCTACGTATGATGCGTCATTAGGTGCGTAATGGCCATGAGATGACTGCACGTATATCAGATTTTAAGAAATTCGTAGTTTTCGACATTAAAATTATGTTTTTGTTGTAAAATCGGGAACCCTCTTCGGTAGGAACCAATTTGCATAGGCCGGAAGTCGCGGGAGCCTATATAATCAGCGAGAGAGTGACATTTTTCATTATTCGCATCAAAATGGAGAATCGTAGACCAGTATGCAAAGTGAAGGATATTATGGGGGCTTGACGGGGCCAGGGTTGAAAAGTCGCGAAGCGGCTTTTCAACCCTGGTTTACCAATAAATAGATAAATACTACAGGGTGTATCAAAAAAAAGTTCCGAAGTTTGTCCCCAATTATCTCGAGAAGGGAAAGTATTTCACCGTGCGTTACCATGCCAGAATGCTTAAATATGCTGGGTATGAAGATTTAACACAACTTGATTTTCTCGATTTTTGGCGACGTATCAATACAAATGACACCCGAAAACTGTGCGTTCCGGCAAAAATTCGGTTGCATTTTTCTGAATTGTTGGTGGTCGAGCGGTTTCAGTTTTTACAGTGTGGATACATAAGATCTGCCCCTACGCACATCCAAAATTTTGGAATTTTCGAAGGTCTGGTTGGCAAGTTATAGCGTGCTCAAATTTAGTATGGAGAAATTTCGTAATTAGCGAATAATAAAAAAACTTATGGCGGGAACCTCAAAATAGGTTGTTCTGGAACACCTACAAGCTCTGTACAATCGCACAAACACTTCAAAGAATTTTTTGAGATTAATGAATTTTCAAGTTTTTCAACGACCCCCTGGTCATGGATTTTTTCGAGGGCCCGAAACCGAACTTTGGAAAAATATTTCTAAAATTGCAGATAGAATTTCGGTGTTTGCTTTGCTTCGTTGTGTAGGACTGGGATCCATCTATCATGTAGAGAAATTCTAGCTACCGTACCCCTTTGGAAGGTTGCTTTTTAGCGCCTCCAAAACGGTTGGTTCTTGCTATTTCGCAGACCTTCGCGCTAGTCTATAAAATTCAGTTGCGCGGCTAGAATTGTTGTCATAATTTTATTTAATACTACTTAATGGGCGCATTCTAAGATTATATTTACAAATTTATTGGGCCATCCAATCTCTCAAAAGAAATCCATGAAGAGTCCAAATATACCCGACTTTGACGCAACGTAAAAAAATTCTCGAGGGTTTAGTAGCCCCGACTTTACTGGCGTAGGCCAAGCTTGGGTAGTCAACTAGAACCCATGCAACTACAAAATCTTTTCTTGGCAAACGAATTTAGAAGAGCACCCCAAAGTCGGCTTTTCAAAAACGTTATTTTCGGGTTTTAAATGAAAATTAACCATTAACTTCAGCCAGATCATTCCAGAATTCTGCTTTCATGCACAGTTCGATGCGTGCTTTAATTGTATCCACCAAACCCCGATGCCTTTTTCATTTTCAAAAATTCGATTTTCGAGCCAGGGCGTCGGGTCCAAAATCGGGGTCCGAGGGGGGTTTTCCTCTTTCCCTGATAACTTTGTCATTTGCCACAGGAATCAAGTAATTTTTTGTAGGTGCTCTTACATTCACCCAGAGAACAGTCTAGAATCGAAAAACCGGCATTTTATGGAATTTTGTCTTGGCATGCTAAAAGGCGCTCCAGGTGGGTTACGGTAGAAAACAGAAAATCGCCGTTTTCTCGTTCTTTTCACCATAGAAACGTTTCGATCTTGTGGGAAAACAAATAATAGTAGTTTTTGGTCCGATGCATCAAAATATTTAGACATTTCCGTGGCTAAATTCAAAAATCAGTTTTTTGCATATTTTGGGAAAGTGTATGGCTAGAACTTCGCGATACTTAGCCCATAGGCGACCCTTACTGGTGTTTACGAATGATAAAATTTTAAGCAAAATCGCAGCTTACAATAAAAAGAAAAACGCGAAAAACGAAAACTACAGTATCCCTTTGGGGCACGTTTTAGCAAGCAATAGAAAAATACCATAGAATCATGTAAAATTTGGTGTTGTGCTAAAGATTATCATTCGCAGACACCATTTGCAAAAGATCAGCCATGGGCAGCGTATTTTAAGAGAGTTGCGAATTAAAATGTAAAAAGATACAAAATAGTGAAATTTGTTTTCCTTGTTAAAAAAGAAGTAGAGCTTGAAAAATTATAAGACTTGGCCGTTAGCTTTCTACAAGTGTCAGCAATTTTTGGGCCAAAAATCAGAATTTTCCCACCACCCGTTCAAGAACGCACAATTTTCGGTCGTAACCAGCGTCAATAGTACAGTTGCGTACACAAAAATCGAAAAAATCAAGTTCTGTTAAATCTTCATACCCAGCATATTTAAGCATTCTGGCATGGTAACGCACGGTGAAATATTTTTCCTTCTCGAGTTATTCGGGGACAAACTTCGGAACTTTTTTTTGATACACCCTGTAAATTTTGGCATAACAAATTTTAAGTTCCCGATTAAAAATTTTTTTGGCATTTAGCCAACTCGGCAGAAACCGCAAGTTTTACGTTTACATAGTTAAAAATGTAACATGATTATCTTTGGCAAATAGCATTACATCTAACAAATAGAAAAAGTTACCGTGGCAATGTGCTTTGGCTCTATCCCAGTAACGTGGACCATGTAAGGAATCGTGGACCATAAATAAAATCGTGGACCATAACCGGAATCGTGGACTTTAAAAAAAATCGGGGACCTTAAAAAAAATCGTGGACCGGTAGTCAGAATCGTGGACCCTTGGTGAAAATCGGGGACCATAGATTTGGCCTTGGGGGCAAAATTTGGCGGTGTTCAAAATCGTGGACCATAGAATTCCGTACTGAGCTGACTTATGGTCCACGATTCTGAACAACCGAAAAAAGGCTAGATTGTTCGGAAAAACTGTGTTTAGCTTCCACAGAGCGGCCATGTTTGTTTTTCACACCATTTTTTGCGGTATTTCACATTGTAGCAATGGGCTTATCACTAGTTGGGGGTTCGGCCATAGATTTAGCATAGGAATTACCTACATAATGTCGATTTTACAGAATGCCGATTTTACAGCCTGCCGATTTTACACAATGCCGATCCTTAGAATGTCGATTCTTATAATGCCGATTCTTATAATGCCGATTTTGCGTCTGTTTGCAGGGCGCAAACGTTTGTCCTCCCGTTGAATCCTAGGGTCTGGTATTCAATTCAATTCTGGTATTGGTAATGTTCTGGTATTCAATTTTTTGCGAAAAACCTATGCTTTGGATATTGATATATTGACTCTGTGGAAGCTAAACACAGTTTTTCCGAACAATCTAGCCTTTTTTCGGTTGTTCAGAATCGTGGACCATAAGTCAGCTCAGGACTGAATTCTATGGTCCACGATTTTGAACGCCGCCAAATTTTGCCCCCACGGCCAAATCTATGGTCCACGATTCTGACTACCGGTCCACGATTTTTTTTAAGGTCCCCGATTTTTTTTAAAGTCCACGATTCCGGTTATGGTCCACGATTTTATTTATGGTCCACGATTCCTTACATGGTCCACGTTACTGGGATAGAGCCTGTGCTTTCTATGGTCAACTCGGAACCACCCTTTCTTGAAAAATCCATTTTTTCCGAGAGCTCCTATTGACGGTTCATTAAACCGATCAAAATTCTTTACCACTGGTTTGATAGCGCATTCCAAGAGCTTCATTTTGATACCCTTGAAGTCCCGCTAACTCATCAAAAGTTGCATAGTTTATCGCTTCAAAGCTTTCTACTTTTTCAAAAATGTTCAAAAATTTTTAACGACCCACTGGTCGTCAAAAATCTTAAAAAACAACTTGTGTTATTTCTTCATACCCAGCATATTTAAGCATTCTGGCAAGGTAACGATGGTCTGATTCGTTTCCGTTCGCGAGATAATTTGACCCAAACTTTACTTTTTTTTTTTGGCGCACCCTGTAACTTAATTTTTCAGGTGTGAAGTTCCAGCGGGCCTAGACTGACTGGAGCAGCCATCCAAAGTGTAGCAGTTTTTCAAAATCCCGGATATTTCAAGGTAATCGTGATCGAACACCTTGAGATAGATGGTTGCCTTCTACTATTATCCCCGATGTCGATAGGCGCGAGCGTTTTCCATGGCTAAACGGAAAGCCCGACCACTGACCAGCCGTGGGCAATAATCTCAATTCCCGGTTTTCCTTTAATTCCAAGTCTATAAAACCGGCTTAGGCTCGCAAGCTTCATATTACTAAGCTTTTCTAAACTACATTTTTTCAGGTCGGCGGATGGTGGAGCGACCCGTGGCCGCGCCTCGACGAAAGCCACAAGGCAATAATCCGGTGAGTTTCTTTGTTTAATTGTTAGTATAATTTGAATAATATTGTTCAAAATGCTAAATATATTTTTTCATTTAGTCGGCGTTAATCACCGTCTTCCGTGCCCTCACCACTAGCCAATCTCCCGAACAGCGCGAGGTCCAAACAAATGTATTGGCAAGGGATTGCAAGGAGGTTCAGGACCGAATCGATCTTCTCGTGAAAAGTAAGCTTTTGGAGCTTTCACTAGCTACTATGTATCGTCGGGAATTTTAAGACATGCAAAATTCGTTTTCAGATCATCACCATGACGTTGAAGAAAGTCTAGTGGCGTTTCGAGATGTTTCAACGAAGATTTCCTGTAGGCAAAAACACCGTTTTCAACCCATTTCGTCTATTCAGCTTGTCGGGAACGAATTTACAACGTCCGTAATGCGTTGTCAAATTGCCGGAATCTGTTCCAATCGCGTCGCGATGACCTGAAACGTTTGTGGGAAGAGGACAAGCAGCAGCGCCATATCAACGACATTCTGCAAAAGCTGTGAGGATCATTCTTTATCGGTTAGACTCGTTATTTTAGCGAAGAGCTCCGGGAGGTGAAGCACCGAGTGGATGTGATGATTGAGCAGAATCAGTATTTTGATGCGGCTCGAACGATTGCGAATTCGAGTGAGCCAATTGAGTTTGATTTTTATGCTTTTGCAGGGGATTTGATAGAGACGAAATTCGCGTCGGTCTCCGGTCTCTCGCAGCTACGCGCCCAGCTGGCCGATTCTTCCGAAGCGCTGGCGAAAAAGATCGAGGTTCAGCTGGCCGAGATGGTGGTGCAAGAGCCGTTTGAGCAGCAGGTGAACTTTTTCTATTCTTTTCGTATATTTAATTTCCATCGTTAATCTACGATTCAGATGGTTGACGTGGTGCGCGGGATGCCGGAAGGTTGGATTGGAGAAAGCGAGCTAACGCTGCGCCTCTACCGCAAACTCAATCAGCAACGTCATACGAACAATACGGCTCTGCAGAACCGGATTCAGGTGTTTAAATCAGGAAATCTGTGCAAAAAGCCCCTTTAGGAGCACCTGGCCGCTCTTTCTGTGCTTGATGGGGCGCAGCTTGTCGTCGATCGTCTTTTAGCCCTATCAGCCACGCAGATTTCGAAGCAGGTAAGAGTTATGCTCTTATTCAGCCCGTCGATAGGTTGCCGAATCGGTGCGTTTGATGCGCCAGAAAGCTGCTCACGACGACAATCTCAGCGGAGCCGACAAAACCCACCTTTCCCAGCTAATCCAAATGGTAACTCCGTTCTTACCATGCCTACGCTACTCCTTCAGGTCGTTCGCCAGCTTGAACACTCCCGCGCGGCTCATACAACCCTCGCCGAATGCGCCGCAAAGGTTTTTTGTACTTTCTCGTTTTTCATTTCATTTCAGATCCCTCAAATCGGCACGGAGGCAGCTGCAAAGGTGATGCCCGCCTTCTGGTATGCCGTGCAAAGCGCTGTGCGTGCTTTTCCTTTTTCCTAAGCTTCTCCTAGGTGGAATCAATGGTGTCTGACCACTTGGATATGCCGGCCGGTGGCACGAGACAAGCGAATACCGAAGCGGCCAACCCGAATCTCCGCACGACCATCGTCCAGCTCTTCCGCTTCGACGCAACGGCTTGCTCTTCTGGGTCTTCTTTTGCGGCTCCCTCTTCACAGGTATTGCAGTTATGACTTATGTGAATTTAATTTCAGGCGTCTCTGACGGTTTGCCCGCCTTCCTTCTTCAACATAGTTCCGATGTATCCCTGGTTGCGCCGGTTGATGGAAGCGGTATAATTATTATATTGCTTTGATACGTCTTTTCCAGGTTGAATCTGCGACTGGCACTCAGTTATGCCAACTCCGGCGATTCATCCACAGCTTCGTCATTGAAGAATTTGTGGAGCGAGTGACGGTGGGCCTTATTGTTTGTGGTTTCTAGGGGTTTGAACCTACGAAAAATCGCACTCTTTAATGTTTTTGTTTTACATAAAATTCTTTCTAGAGAACGTTAGAAGGGCGATTGGCCGAGGCGCTGAAGCTGGATGATGCGCGAACTGTGGCTAGCAGCGAATCGGTAATTTATTCCAGCTTTTTAATGTAATTTTCATTCCAGCCAATCCTGCCATCTGCCGAACAAGTCCGAGATATGTGCAATGAAATTAACGAGTTCATCATGCAGATGGATAATTATGCCCCAAGGTTCGGCTAAAGCGTCATAGCTCTAATTTATCAACCTTTTAGATTTGCAGCCGTTTGGCTTCTGGTCCTCTCCGAATACACCCGCCACATCAACGAGCTGTACGAAAAGGTATGCGTCGCTTTCGTTCGACTCAAGCGAAACGCTTTTAGAGGGTAGCCTTATTTTTGCAGGTAAAAACGCTCGTAAATGTCTGTCATGAAGCGTTGCGCATGCTTACCCTCTAATCATATTTCTGGTTCTCTCGCTCATCATATGTTGATTTCGATAGAGTTCGCGTGATCCTCGTTAATAATAATTTTTTTTGTTATAGACAACAGCTCCCGTGTTGGATGGCGATGGGACGGCGCGGCGAAAGATTTCAGCAGCATGGGCTGCCGATGAAGACATTTCACGCCTTCTGATGTCGTTGCCAAATTGGGAGCTGGCGAATCAAGTGTTGCCAGTTGGTCCTTGTCCATTTCCCTAATTACCGGCTCTAGGTAAACTCTCCGGCCTCTGTGCAGACGCCGGCCAATTTGGAGAGCGAACGGGTATTTCAATGGCGCCCTGGTTAACATTGTATTCAGGAAATTCGTGCACTCAACATGCGGGAATCCGATATTCTGATCAGCAACCTTGGCACTCAAAAACAGGTGAATCAAAAAGAGCTTGTAATAACGCTCTGTCTAGATCGCGAAAGGAGAACTGCTTTCCGATTGGTCAGACATCCGGGCCCTTGCCGCTTTACACGAATCCCTCCGGTAGCCGAACGCTTTTTCTCTAACTTTGTTTTTGATAGGTGGTTGTCTGCAGAGGCGCGCAAATTGATAGACTCCCTTCCTTCGAACGTCCGCAAAGCTATACGCGAGCATCCTGTTCATGTCACCTATCGAGACGGAAAAGTGTCGCAAGATGTGGGTTTTTTTAAAATATTGGTTTTGATAATTCTACTTTTAGGAGCCCGTGTTGAAGGGCCTTGATGCGAGCATTAGCCAGTTGCAATCCGTCTCCGCCACCTGCCTTCTCATGCTTCATCTGGAGCTCCGTGTGCACTGCTTCTTTCACCTGTTGCCTCTGGCTCGCCTTCGACAAGCCACATCCCATGAGGACACCGACCCGGAAGTCGTTGAGCTCGGAAAAGATCTCCAGGCTTTCCACTCGCTTCTGGCCACGTACTTGAGCCCGCAAAAAATGAGGTATGATCTACCATGCTAACATTAGTCCTTTCCAGATATATCTTTGACGGTCTTGGGCATCTGTGTGCCGCCATCTTTATCCACTCGAGGTCAGCACCACACACTTTTAGTCAGCGATTATGTATTTTTCAGTCAGCACATGCAACGCCTGACGGAAATTGGAAGAAAACGTGTGACGCGTAATATTTGGGGGGTTCAGCAACGGCTTGCCCAGCTGACAGCCCGTCGCGAAGCTGAACTCGATCGTGCACGAACTTTCTTCGAGGTGATTTTTGGCTTGCAATGATTACGGATCATGCATTTAGTTGCTCTCCCATGAACCGGACGAACTTCTTTGCGTGCTTGCCGATAGAAGGTCCCATTTCTCACATATGGAACTTAATCACTTGGTGGCATTATCTGTCAGGTATAGGCACGACGAATCCAACAATTTTCTTAAGATCCCATCCTACTCTTTCCTGTCAACGCGGCGCTCTTGAAGAAAAACAATCTCAACTGCGAGAAATGCTGAAAAAATAGGAGCTCGACAAAACTGTGATATCTATACTGTGTATTTCCTTTGCATGCATAAACCTTCACTTCTGGTACCACCATCAAGGAAATACCTGGTCGGACAAAGAGAGTTGCACACCAGGGGGGCCCTGCTACCTTCTGCGACAGGATTTTCCAAGCAATATCGACGCGTGGGTTTCGCTTTGGTCAAAAGCAAAATTGGTGCTAATGCACTTGAGGGGGGGGGGGTTGACTACGAGACGCTCCAAATGCCGTTTTTTAAACTCGAAGCCCCTTGAAAAGCTAAGAGGCAAGCTAAGCTTCTCGGTTCTTTTTGCGCGGCCCAGTGCGCGGGACTCGGGCTTGCGCGGCCCCGTGCGCGGGTCTCGGAAAATGCGCGGGGGGGCGCGCGGCTGATTGCGCGGGACCGCGCTTTCTCCCGCGCAATCAGCCGCGCAAGGAGGATGCGCGGTCCCGCGCATGTCGTGCATCGTTTTAAACGTACTAAGCGACAAACTCGTGGCATTTTGCGAATTTTCACTCCTGACAAAGTCAAGCTTGGAAATGGAACTCGGTCGACGATGGGCTGGAAATAAAAGGTGACTTTACTTTATAATGATATTTACGGACTTTTTTTAGATCCAACCAACAGCATTTTCTCACAACTTTTCATCCCCAAGCCAGTTCTCCCCGAAAAACATGACATTGGAAGGCCGAAGGACGATCCCGTGAATTTTTTTGGCAGTGAGGTAAGATTTTTGGTTTTTCTTTTTTCTCTGAAGTTTTTTGTTTTCTACAACGAGTTTGTTGACAGTAAACTTTTAGACAAACATCCTCAAAAATCTACAACTACAAAGCAGCGATTGGAACGGAGCAGGCGTGCTGCACAAGTCCGAGTAAGCCGGCCAATTGCGACCCATCGAATTCACGGTAAAAGGATAAACTCTAATTAAAAACCGGCTTAGAAACACGCGGCCGAAGTGCCCATCTTTGAGAAAGCAAAACCAGAACCAGCGGAAAGCAAGCCACGTGCGGTCGCGGCTACCAAGAAGCCTGGAGGTCTTGGTAAACTTTGCTGAAATTGTATTCTAGAAATGCTTTTTGGAGGGAATTCGCCAACGTAACGAAGCCACTGGCGAGACGAATGGGGGTGAAGCGAAAGTTGCGCAGGCTGAGCCAAATCACGAGAATGATTGGGTGAACGCGAATACGAAGGTTGGAATTAAACTGATATAGTAAATTACTACTTTCAAAGCAGATTTTTTGCGCTCTTGTAAGCGTTCTTGATGCTCGCTGGTGACATATGAGAATCCGGTGAGCATGCTATTTTTTATAGGCTTGAGGAATCGACCGGCCAAGTTTATATGCGGCGGCAAAGTCAAGCCGGTCAGTAAAGTGAGTATTAATTGAATATCAACGAAAGGTTGATTTTTAGCAACTGACTTTGGTACAGGTAAGTTCAAAGGTAGCAAGCGAAAGTTCAACCAAAAAATATAATCTCAGGTTCACCGTCAAGCTCGACCCGATATGCAGAAAAATAGCCTATCTTTTCGATTGTTGTGATATATTTATGATCAATAAATGTCTGACATATCCACATACACTTCCGTCGCAGTAATACCTGCTTTTAAAGCAGGTTTAAACATTGTATTGAGTTTTTTATAAGGGGGAAAAGCCCCCATGGTGGTTTTCGGCGGAAGCCGCGCATAGTCCCGCGCAATGGCCCGCGCATTAGCAAATGCGCGGGACCTGTCGCTTGCCATTGCGCGGCCCGCGCATTTGGGCGCGCACTGGGCCGCGCAAAAAGAACCGAGTTAGTTCTAAGCTAACCCATAAATAAGCCCATTTTGACCTCGTAAGTCAATTTGAAGCTCAAGTTAAGCTTAGTTTGGCTTAGGATTAAGCCTGCCTAAGCTAGGCTTAGTGAAAGCTAACTTAAGCCTAGGCTTACGCTGAAAACCAAGTAGCTTAAGCCGAGCGCCTCGTAACCCCTTTACTACCAATCTTGGGCTGCCCCCGGCTACGGTTTACTTTACCCCCCAGCCGGAAGTTTTTGGCTATAACTTTTTTATTTTACATTATTGTAGGACGAAAATACCGACAACTTTGATGCACGACGACGACGACGACACGACGCAACTCCCCTTCAGTTTTATTAAAAGGTTTGATTCCTTGTTGCAATTGGCTAAACCTCGCTATTTGCAGTCAAAAACATCGCGACTGAACGGTTCTGACCGCATGGTGCAATACCATGCCCCTTCTTGCCAAACCCAATCCTAATGTTATCGTGTGCATTTCCCGATAGCATGTGCGCAGAATTTCAAAGAGGAAGGTGTTTATTTAAAAAAATAAAATATCAACAATTTTACCCTTATAGGTGGGAGAACAATGAGAAACAAAAACAAAGCCGAAAATATTTTTATTTCTTCTTGCCAGCGGCGCCACCAGCCTTCTGCGCAGCCTTGGTGACCTTGCCTCCCGCTCCATCAGACTTGTCGACGCTCTTGATAACTCCGACAGCGACCGTTTGCCTCATGTCACGGACTGCGAAACGGCCAAGGGGAGGGTAGTCGGTGAAAGCCTCCACGCAAAGAGGCTTGGTGGGGTGGAGCTCGACAATTCCGGCGTCTCCGTTCTTGAGGGCCTTCGGGTTGTCCTCAACCTTCTTTCCGGTACGTCGGTCGACCTTCTCCTTCAGCTCGGCGAACTTGCAGGCGATGTGGGCGGTGTGGCAATCCAGCACGGGGCAATACCCGGCGGAGATCTGTCCAGGGTGGTTCATGATGATGACCTAAAAAAAATATATTTAGACAATCCGAGAAACAATGATTCAGCTTCTAAAAAAAATTCACCTGAGCGTTGAAGGTGCGGGCCTCCTTGGCGGGGTCGTTCTTGGAGTCGGAGCAGACAGATCCACGACGGATGTCCTTGACGGAAACGTTCTTGACGTTGAATCCGACGTTGTCACCGGGTACGGCCTCTGGGAGAGACTCGTGGTGCATTTCGACGGATTTCACCTAAATAAGCGTATAGGAATAAAAGAAAGCTGGTATACCTCAGTGGTGACGTTCTGGGGAGCGAAGGTGACAACCATGCCGGGCTTGATGATACCAGTCTCGACACGGCCGACGGGGACAGTTCCGATACCTCCGATCTTGTACACGTCCTGGAGGGGAAGGCGGAGAGCCTTGTCTGTAGGGCGGGCTGGGGGGATGATGGAGTCCAGGGCATCGAGCAGGGTCTTGCCGCTGGCGTTGCCCTCCTTGCGGGTGACTTCCCATCCCTTGAACCAGGGCATGTTGGCGGAGGCCTCGAGCATGTTGTCGCCGTTGAATCCAGAGATCGGGACGAAGGGAACGGTGTCGGGGTTGTAACCGATCTTCTTGATGAAGTTGCACACCTATAGAACAATAAAGCGAAGATAAATTGAATTTACCTCAGTCTTGATCTCGGTGAAACGAGACTCGGAGAAGGGAGGTTCGGTCGAGTCCATCTTGTTGCAGGCAACGATGAGCTGCTTGACACCAAGGGTCTGGGCGAGCAGAGCGTGCTCGCGGGTTTGTCCGTTCTTGGAAATTCCGGCCTCGAACTCTCCAGTGCCGCAAGCGACGACGAGGACAGCACAATCGGCCTGGGAAGTACCTGAAAAAAAAGGTAATTTAGGCAAGGTTAAAAATATTTACCAGTGATCATGTTCTTGATGAAATCACGATGGCCAGGGGCATCGATGATGGTGACGTAGTACTTGGCAGTCTCGAACTTCCAGAGGGCGATATCGATGGTGATACCACGCTCACGCTCGGCCTTCAGCTTGTCCAAAACCCAGGCGTACTTGAAGGATCCCTTGCCCATCTCCTGGGCTTCCTTCTCGAACTTCTCGATGGTACGCTTGTCGATTCCTCCGCACTTGTAGATCAAGTGTCCGGTGGTGGTGGACTTTCCGGAGTCGACATGTCCGATGACGACGATGTTGATATGGATCTTCTCCTTGCCCATTGTTTGAAGTTGCTTCTGCAAAAAAGAAATGATTAGGGGTAGAAGTTTTTGGCGAATGGCGAGGACAAAAAAGGCGCAAAACAATCGAAGCGAAACCGAAAACTAGAAAAAACACGTCAAGTCCGAACAGGAATGAAAAATGAGTAAAGCAGTGAAATGATTGTGGGACAAAATGTGGGGACCCTCCGCCCCCTGAGTATCGACCCTCCGTGGCAGCCCTTCGCACAGGGACTCGCCACGCAGGCTGCGTGGTTTCGTTCAAATCCTACAGTAAGATACCTACCGCGTACGTTTCGTTGCATTGTGCAAGATTTCGTTGCGTGGATGGTTATGAAAGTGAGGGTCTTTGAAAAATTAAGAAAGGCGAAGCCTTGAGACTTCGCGTATCTAAATTTGTATGAGAGAGTGGGAAGAATTTGAAGTTGACAATAAAAAAATGGGTTTTGAAGACGATGTTTTTTGACCACCACGTTTATAGATTAGTAGGTGACGAAACGACTTCTCGTTGATATTTGAATTTCCAAAACTTTCTCCGAAGCCGTCGGCTTTGCATCGATCTCTCTGCGTCTCTCTTCACCGGGCTTCTCCATGGGGCGACTGGCGTAAACATCCCCTCCCCCTCCAGAAAAAACGTGGAAAACAAGTGGGGGCCCACGAGGGTCATATTTTCTGCAATAGATTTTAGATTTTAGCTTTTACGGATTGTTGCACGACCCTTGCGGCCCAAAACGTTGACAGAACAGTTCCAATTTTAATAGTAATCGTAATTTTTAGATGGAAATTGGTTATACGAGGCTTACTAAGCGATAAATTACTGCGAAAACAGGTCAATATCGGTCTAGTTGGGTATTGAAGAAGTTTTCGGAAGCCCTATACATAAGTTTCATATAGCGTTGACATGCTTTCCTTTTCTGACATACAATTTTTCTTTCCCAATTTATCCATTTCATTACAGGCGGATGAACTTTCTGGAGCTGATCCCGAACTCGCTGCAATTTTGGCCGATAACTGAATTCGTCACGCCGGTTCCGCCACCATCAGGAGCAGCGCCACAAGTCGTCACGATGACCGGGCCGATACTTCGCTTGGCTGGGGTCAGCGGGGCAGCAGCTGTTATCCTAGGCGCTTATGGATCTCATTGTAAGTTTCTATTCTTGCTTGGGTTTAATTTAATTTACCCATTAGCTCGTACTTCTTTTTTAACAAACTGATTTTAACAAATTTCAGCATTGAGCAAATCGGCGGTGGTTGATGGAAGTCGGCTAAAGGCATTTGACACGGCCTCTCGCTACCACCTCATCCACTCCGTTGCCCTGTTGGGCGCTCCCTACGCCAAGTTCCCCAAGCTGACATCAGCTTTAATTGTAAGCCCTTGTCCTTCATTTCTTTTTATTTATTCTTTTAGGCGGGCGGCATCCTCATCTTCTGCGGACCCTGCTACCACTACAGCATCACCGGCAGCGAGGCAATTCGACGGATCACACCGACCGGTGGCATACTCTTTATCCTTGGTTGGCTTTCTTTTATGCTTTAGTTTTTTGTTTGCTTACGGTCACGGGTAACACTATAGCTTTTCGTTACGTAGTTGTAGAATTTTTTTATGTGTGGTAATTCTAATTTGATAAACGTTATTTTGCGAAATTGGTACAGGATAAAACAATTAATACATGTTTACCCGTAGGTACAAATGATCACAGAATGAGAGATCTGTCTGAGGGACTGTTGGGCCCCATCTTCCTATCAATACATTAGTCGGCGTCCGAATCGCTGTCGTATTCATTGAGCTCGTCTTCATTAGTGCGAGTGGCCCTCATTCGACTAGTCAAAAGCGCAGAGGTCTGAAATTACCTTGTTTTGCATGTTCATCGGCAGATTGACCTGGTTAATCTGGCTAACCTCGGGATCTTTTGCCATTGCCAGTGCTGTCTTGCTTTCATCATTTTCTGCCCAGACATCCACGTCTCGTTCTAAAATTTGGCCGATAATTGTTACTTTTAAGTACCTAGAAGCAATTTAACACACTGGGGATGTCCGCGCCAGGCAGCTGCATGCAGGGCAGTGTCGCCGATTTTGTTCTAAAAAGTTCTCGACGTACTCGAGGATTAGAGACTTACTTTTGCCATAATATTGATTTTGGTGTTTTGTAGGAGATATTTAGTCATTTCCAAATGCCCTCCATGACAGGCCCAATAAAGAGCCGTGGAGCCGGATTTGTCGAGACTGTTTATCGAGACCTAAGCTTTCGTGAGCGATCAAAAATTCTTTGTAAGAAAACCTCATTTTGCAGGCATTCCGTCAAAAACTCGATATTTCCACGCTTTGCGGCCTCGTGGAGAGGATTAGGCAAATGTTCCACCTTTTCACTAACAACTAAAAGGAGTGTGTTTGCGTTTGAATCGACAAACCATAGTTAGCAGGGACCAGGCCTTTCTGGCCACCACATCGAGCACTCAGCCAATCGGCATTTGGTCCTTCCTCGGAGACATAGACGAGATCGCCCTCGGAAAACGACATTTCTTGGTCCTAAGGGGGAGAGTGTGCTCCAGAATTCGACGGATCGTACCGAGCGAGCCTGGTAATCATAGAGGGCGCGAAAAACGCGGATGCGCCCGGGTCGTGGTGGACGGGGCGGTGGGGCAGTCATCGACATACCTGAAATGGTTTTAGGTAAGGACGCTTTCCACTGTTTGGCATTGATTTTTTTTGAAGGAAAATAGATAGTGGATTCTAGTTCGTTAGCGGGGGAGCATTTTTTGACAATAGCGTCTCTTCGCTCCCGCTATTTTTAGAATGTTTTCGTCGAAATCTAGCATAGAAAACAGTTTTTTTAACGTCTTATTATGGTTTTTGCCATAACGATTTTAGATTCCAGTATTTTGAGTTACAACTAAGGCGCTTATAGTAAAGTTTTTGATGCTCTACCAGATCTGGGGTAAGGAATCCCGAAATAAAAATTGGTAAAACGTCGAGAAACTGGAACAATGACCTCCCCATACCCCCCCTTCCCCGTTAACAAACTAGCACCGAATAGTTTTTAGAAAACGATGCGTGCTGGCCCTCAACGCGCGTTTTTCAGACAAAGACGGTTGCCTAGAGAAGACCTTTAGAAGAGACTCATACCCCCAGAGGCAATGGACTTTTGGGAAAGAAGTCAAACAGTGGCTGGCGACGACGAAAAAGAAGAAAAAGAAGAGATTGTTGTGTGGTGGGGCAATGAGTAAGGGGTGAGGAACGGAAATCAATCGATCGGAGGGCTGCTCACTCGCTCTCTTTCTCGCTCTCCGTCTCGTCGACCCTTGTTTGCCTTGTTGGGCTGTCAGGCCTGCCCCGCGGGTGGCCCGCCTGAACTGCCAATGGGCGAATAGTAGCACTGATTAGGGGGATGTTGAAAAAAATCAGTAATTTTTTAGGTATAATTTTTCGAAAAAAAATCCACCGGTTAATTTAACCTAAAGCTAGTTTTTTCCCAAGTAAAGAGGGTTACCTATACTAAAAAGTTTTATATAAATTAATTTGATTGATATTTTTATCTGATTGACGTAAAAACTCTAAAACTAGATTGTTTTTGAAATTTTGAGTTTCCGGAAGTGTGAGTTTTAATTAGAGATGTTTTTATTCAGATATGATATGCATCCAGATATATCGCATCTGAATAAGCCATCGGAATTGAAAAAATCCTATATGCGATATAGATAATCGTATCTGAATTGGAATCCGACCCACCGAGATACGAGACTATCGGAATAACTTTTGCATATCGGATTAAGGGAAATTAGGGCGCTCGGTAGGCGATAAAATGGATGCAAATCGTAGGATCTTGTCTCGGAAACGCCTAACCTTATGCTCTTTTATGCAGACAGACCGTACGGAGCAAAGTAATCACGGAAATAATGTATTTTCTGCTTATTCCGATATGCAAATGTTATTCCGATATATCGTATCTGGGATTGAGCCTCACCGATCCTCGATGCGATAATCTTATCTCTATTTCCCCGGCTTCAACCCAGATACGATATGCAAATCGCCTTAAATGCAAAATTTCGGATATCGTATCTGAATAAAAACATCTCTAGTTTTAATATACAAGATTTTTCGTAAAAATTACAGAATTCGGTGCTTTTGCATTATCGGGGGATGTACAGGGTGTCCCAAAAAATACGACCCATCTGGCATTTCGCCGTGTTACATCCAATCGGTCCCAAATTTGGACCAGAGGTGCATCAGACCCTAAATAACAACAATCCTGACTTATAGCTCGGTAGCTAAAGTCGTTCTCGAGTTATAGCAAAAACAAACTTTATTTTCTATTTTTCATAGGGTTTTCGTGGAATTAGACCCCCTAAACATTAAGTGAAAATGATCCGGTAGGCCTTCTTTACCGTAAGAAATTTTTTCCAGATAAAATTAATTAAATACGCTTCGATTTAAACAATTTTTACAACGCAAAACTACTCCAGTTCTTAAACGAAATTAGGGATTCGCAGCCGGAAGTCGATGCAAATCGATGCAAAGTCCAAAAAGATAGCCGATAAAACTGTTCAGAATTCCGGCAAAAACCGTATTATCGTTATAACTTTAAAACTACTGTAGCTATGGGGCTGTAAGTCAGGATTGTTGTTATTTAGGGTCTGATACACCTCTGGTCCAAATTTGGGGCCGGTTGGATGTAACACGGCGAAATGCCAGATGGGTCGTTTTTTTTGGGACACCCTGTAGTTGTTCTACTAGAAAATAGAGAAGCTATTTCTAAATCATTTTTACTGTTGCTAAGCGTAAGAACTTTACAAGTTTTTGGTAGAAATACCAAAATTTAGATTTTTCGGGAAAAAGGGTCGATTTTCGATAAAATTTCAGGGATTTTTGGCTTATAGGGGGGATAGGCCTCCACCCCTACTAATGCGAAAGAACCCAGAATTCATTTAAAAAACCAGATGGTTACAGTCGCTTCGCGACTGCAACCATCTGGCCTTCGGGCTATCCTACATGCCCCACTCCACCACATCCTTTCCCACCTCCATCAATACCGCCGATAGCGGAAATCCCGTTCAAAAACTACCTAAATACCTTCCTGATGGCTTCAGATACCCCCCATGGCTGAAATCCCCTTCAAAAACTACCAAAATACCTTCCTGATGACCTTAGATACCTCTCCTAGCCGAAATCCCCTTCAAAAACTACCTAAATACCTTCCTGATGGCTTTAGATACCCCCCCCATGGCTGAAATCCCCTTCAAAAACTACCTAAATACCTTCCTGATGGCTTTAGATACTTCCCCCTAGCTGAAATCCCCTTCAAAAACTACCTAAATACCTTCCTGATGGCTTTAGATACCCCCCCCATGGCTGAAATCCCCTTCAAAAACTACCTAAATACCTTCCTGATGGCTTCAGATACCTCCCCTAGCCGAAATCTCCTTAAAAAACAAAAATAACGACCGACCGGATGGAATGAGAGAAAAAAAAGAAACGAAATCCCCGTGAAAATTTTCATCCACGAAACGCGCGCCACCTGGCTCACTATGTCCAAAATCGCCCCAACCTCCGTCCCCCACCCCTTTTACTAAGGAAAAAACTTTCAAAGTTAATTTTAATAATTTAAACTAAAACTTTTTCATAATTTTTTTATCAGTTTGGGGGTTTCTGACGGCGCTCTATCCGAATCCGAAGAGAGCTAAGCTCTAGCTCCTTTCCCCTTCGAGTTGAATTCGGCTTCACACAGACGGACGCGTCAAGAAAATTATTATAGTTCATCTATAAGAGTTCTTCTAGAGACGATTTCTTTAAATTTCATTCAAACAAAATATAAACGATTTATTTTACGTTTGCGATTTTTATTTTCGTGAAGGCTAAAGAAGTCCTCTCTAGAATAAATAATGTTACTTACCTTTAGGCACATAGTTAAATGCTCGTTTTGGCATACTTTACGTCAGTAACCCTAAATTTTTAGGGTATGGCCTTTTTTCCAGAATCACACCGGCCATTTCGCCATTGCTCTTCAATGGTGGCGATCATCTGTTCGGCTACACGGCGTGTCATCTGGAGAATGCGCCAATTGGAGGGACACGACAAGACTCTAGCCCGATCCCCCGATAAGAAGGCACAAATTTCTGGCGGGTGGCCTACACTATTCGTGGTGGTGTCCCGGTGGCTGTGCTGCAAAATCAGAGCCCGGCCTTATCTACTCCGGGAATATTCCGGGAACGCCTCTTATCATTCCCGGAATCTCCCTGAATCTCCCGGAATTAATTCCGGGAATGATTCCGGGAATCGATTCCCGGAATGCGTTTTCATCTATTCCGGGAATCCCGGAATAGATTCCCGGAATGCTATTCCGGTAACCCATTCCGGGAATCAATTCCCGGAATGATTTTCATCTATTCCGGGAATTTTAGGTAAATTCCCGGAATGTAATTCCGGGAATAATTTTGTTAAGGCTGGGCCTACCCGACCAAAAGGTCGGGTAACCATTCCGGGAATCTAGGTGAAACACCACCAAAATTCCTGAAAATTTCACAGTAGCTTAAAAGGGGCTCCATTAGCTAATATACAAAGTTTCAAATTAATCGGGTAGTTCCCAGCGAAGTTACGGAGAATTTTGGAAGTTAAAAAATTGAAACCTTTATTTACCGGCAGGAATGCTATTGGCTACCGCTTCATACAAATACTGGAATTTTTCGCTTTTAACAACTACATTTTTTAATTCGAGGAATTTTCAAGTGTTTGAATTCCGGGAATGTGCTGAGATTCCCGGAATAGATGAAAACTATTCCGGGAATGCATTCCGGGAATCGGTAAAAATATTCCCGGAATCATTTTCATCTAATTCCGGGAATCTATTGCGGTAACCGTTCCCGGAATAGGTTCCCTGAATAGAGATGAAAATGATTCCGGGAATGTTTTTCCCGATTCCCGGAATGATTCCCGGAATTATTCCCGGAATAGGTTCCCGGAATGATTCCCGCAATAGATAAGGCCGGGCTCAGTAGGTGTGGCTGTGGATTTGAGCGGAAATATAGTTCCCCATCTATTTCAAGGATACATTTCTCGCCCTCCACAACACAAATTCCACTTTGGGGGGAGAGCGTGTGAAAAATGGGTGGGGTGGGGGGAAGATGATTGATGAGAAGTATCAAGGGGCTGGAAATAGATTTGAACACAGATACAGTAGCCCGTTTTTAGGGGGATTTTCTGGGGGTTTTGACACGTGATAAAGCTAGATGTGATTTCGTTAAATGGTTCCTTAGAGATAAAAATGTCAGAAAAACTCAAAGTTTTTCGCGGAAATCCGCCCATTCTTTCGCTAATTTTAAAATCATCGGAAAATATTCAACCCGAAAAACTGAAAATTCGCATTTCGTAATCGTTTAGCTTCTTTTGAGTAAATAAACATATTTAGGCTGATTTTAGACGTTGATAGGATGGGTTTGAGAAAATAGGTAAAAAAATAGCTGAGAAATTACGAGAAAAATACCCCTCTTAGGGCTTCACCGAAGCCATCGTTCAGCTAGCTAAAAAATGAGCCAAATTCTTCAAGTTTGATAGTTTTTAAAGCGTAATTAAACAAAACTTAGAAAAGAGCGTTTCTTAAGCTGATTTAGAGTTTTTTATTGACATCGATAAGGTCACCGGAAGAATTGAATTCTTAGGATAGGTGATCGCGATTTTCTTGCGCTCTCTCTCGCTCGCTCTCTCTCTCTCTCTCTCTCTCTCTCTCTCTCTCGTCTCCCTTTCCCTCGACAAAATCAGTTCCACTTTAAAACCGTGCATTTTCAGGCTACTGGAAGCAGCGATCTTTGATGCACAACCCCTCTACAAACCGTTCATTTGATTGAAAGGTTCTGCAAAGAAAGGAGCCCGTCTCCAGCTCTGACTCCGATATCTGCTCATATTGCCAAAGTTTGGGCTCTCGACACATTTCAGCACGGGGACTAGAGTGAACTGATCGGAGACCGCGTACCGTATCTATCTCTAGCTGCCCTCTCTTCCTCTCTCTCTCTCTCTCTAGCTGCTCCAGCTCCGCCCACACCTCCTGACTTCCGCCTGAAAAGCCCCGGGTATTTATCACTGAGTTTGGATGAAATTATTAATTTTGCGAATGCTGATGACCAGGCTGTTTGAGTCGGATTTCGTTTTAAGAGCTAGAAAATTCCGTCTATAGCTTGTGGAATTTGGCAAAAAAAAAAAGCTGATTTTGCAATGCTTCAGTTTGCTATTTTTAACGTGTTTTTTTTTGCACTAGAAAATGTGACTAAACGCTAAAAAGAGCTAAAAACCTTTGTTTTGACCCAAAAACAACTCAAAGCGGATGCTCAAATTCTTCATTTTGTGGTTTGTTCAACGCATTATCCTTTAAAAGATACCAAAAGTTTATAAAAAATAATTTTTCAATATAGCAAAATCTCGCCAACTCCCTCATTTTCCTTTTTTTCTTGTTATAGCCGTTTATTTTTTAAATCCTTAAAACCCAATAATTTCGTTTTACAATTTCTAGACGATGCTCCAATCACTCTGGGATTTCTCCTGGCATTTCTGCAACGGCAACGAGTTCATGATCTTCACCCTATATTCAACGGCGCTCATCACCGTCGTCTATCTGCTGCTCAACATCCCATTTCTCATCATCGATTTTGTACAACCAGCCTGGGTACAACAATACAAGATCCAGGGCAAAAAATATGTAAGTTTTCTCCAAGGATAGGTAAATAGCGCTACGTTTTTTTTATGTTAACGTTTTTGGTGACCATAGATTTTCCAAACGGGGCCAGGTTAGCTTGTGCAGAATTTTGCGCTGATTCCGTTTCTCTGGTTTCAGAATCTGCGAAATGGCCAGATTAAAAAAATTATGAAGCTGTTTAAAAACTAGTGATAGTTAGAAAAAGGCATAAAAATAGTGCGCAAACGGTCCAAAATCGTCGAATTTCGTTAAATTGCCTTTCTTTGGCACAGAAAAGCCTTATGGCTTTTTTTAATCTGGATCCTCTCAAAATTCTGCACAATATAGGCCTGGTCCTTTTGAAACACAATTGTCACTAAAATATGTCTCCTTTTAGCTTGAAAACCCGATTTTTCTCCACTTCCGGGTTTCCGTTAAACACCAAACCTCACCAATCTTCTGATCGTAAGCAGTACCGTCGTGACGGTGCCTTTCAGCGCCACGGGGGGATTGCAAGAACAGGGCGCGTATCCTGTCAAGAAAATGCCAATCACGAACGTTCAAGATCTGAAGTGGGGGGGGTAGAGTGCCGCTTTGTGAAGCCCCCCTCATGTCATCGCTTATCAGCTAAAAAGAACAAAGGAGCAACCCCCGAGGATCGGATTAATATTAAGTGTTGCACGCCGGTCAGAATACGGCTCAGTACTGAAAGTGTGCATTGTAAGAACAGAAAATTGATGCTGGTTCGTTAGCGAGCTTGGGACTACATAAATTTCCCTATTCACGTAGATGCCAAATAATGAAATATAAAGTGTAGTTCATCGCGTTTCTCGCCTTTTTAAAAAGCAAAAGTTGGCGCTTTGGCATTAGCGGGGGCGGGTAGCAACTTGTTTCCTAGGATCCATTTTCCAAAAAAAGAGCAATTATTTCTAAACTGTGGATTATTTCTAAACGTCAAAACTACAAACTATTAAAAATACAAAACAATTCGCTTTCCACCCAATATTTCAAAGTTCCTAGGTTTTTCGGTACAAGGATGGTTGGGGGGGCACTTTTTTTTGTCGGTTTCAGAGTAGTTTTTGTGCTGGGTTCGAATTTCACAAAATCGGGTTCGAATAACGCCGTGCCTTAACCTGTTTAACAAGGGTTTATCGCAACAACAAGGATATAACAAGGTAATAGACTAGTAACAAGTGTGGTCGCGCTAGCTTATCATTCGCAAGGGTAGAGATCGTGGACTTGTTCCCAGAAATGGTAGAAAGGGTCGGTGGAAAATTCCTGGCGCCATAGGAATAGTATAGTATAGGCTTAGTCTAGGCATAGCTTAGGCTTGTTCAAGACTTAGCTTAGGATTGGGCTTAAGCCTAGGCTTGGCTTAGGTTATGCTTAGGCTGGGCTTGGCTTGGTTAGCTTATAAGGAGTGCTTTTTTTGAGTCATACGCAAATCATTTCAAAAGATAGTGCATTCGGTAGAGAATTTCATTCTGAGTAACGCTATAAGGTTAATTTTTGCAGAATGGCTATCCCCGATTTTATAAAATCAAAAAAACTAAAACGGTGTTTTCCTACATCCCTCGGCGCACACCGATGGCAGCGGACGCCACCGGGACAAGTGGGGCCTAGATGGCTTCCCAATCACGATTGACGATAGCGCAGTCGGTAGCGCGGTTCTCTTTGAAACTTTTTTGGACTTCTCTGGGAGGTTCGATTCTTCCAACTGTAATTTCTTTTGCTTTTTTATGGTCAATTGCGTTCCCGTACATAGGGATGTGATTTTTGCATTTTTGAGTTGGCAATTGCTTCAAAGTTGGTCAAAGTGAAGTCTCCAGGCCCGAGCCTTGTCACTGTTCACCGGGATTTCACTATAGTCGAGCCTGCTCATAGACCGGATTCCATGGTAATTGAAGCCAAAAAGCCATTCCCGCTATAAAAATTCAAAAAGCAAAAGAAATTACACGTGGAAGAATCGAACCTCCCAGAGAAGTCCAAAAAAGTTTCAAAGACAACCGCGCTACCGACTGCGCTATCGTCAATCGTGATTGCGAAGCCATCTAGGCCCCCCTTGTCCTGATGGCGATCTATGCCTGCCATCGGGGCGCGTCGAGGGGTGGTAGGAAACATCGATTTAGTTTTTTAATTTTATAAAATCCGGGACAGCCATTCTGCAAAAATGAACCTTATAGCGTTACTCAGAATGAAATTCTCTACCGAATGCACTATCTTTGGAAATGCTTTGCGTATGACTCAAAAAAAGCACTCCTTATTAGACTTGGAGAAAAGCTTAGGTCGGAAAAAAACCCCCAAAAAAAAGATGCCCCCCCAACATCAATAGCTCCGGTTGTATTTTAGGAAAGTGGATATCGCGGCTGATACCGGCTGGAAAACGACGTTATTCGAACCTGATTTTGTGAAATTCGAACTCAGCACAAAAAACTGCTCTGACACCGACAAAAAAAAAGTGGCCCCCCAACCATCCTAGTACCGGTTTTTTAGACCGTTTTCCACTTGATATAGTTAAATTCTACTAAAGAAAAATTACAAAAACCTAACTAGGCAATTCTGCGCAAACAGCAAAAAACTAGCCCCCTTAAATGCCAAAACTCCAAAAAGTTTAGAAAAACTCTCTAAAACGTCGTAATTTTTTGGTCAAAAAGTATTGTAAATGGCTAGAGCAATTTTTTTAGAAAGGTCTAATAAATGAGAATTGCTCAAAACACTATGTAAAAAGACTGCATTAATACAATACATAGATTACGCTGAATAAAGGAAGGCGCCCCTCCTCCGCTAAGCTAAGGAACCAGTACCGAAAAGCTTTACAGGTGACATGGCAGAAATACTCATCCGCATTCCCCCTAATTGCCTTCAACACGACCGTGGTGGCCGCATCCGTTTCGACAATTTTCTACGTATTGGGCAGATATACTGGCGTTAGCTTTTCGAGGTTTGCAAAGTAGCTTTTCTAAAAAATCTCTTCGTTTTTAGAGAAGTCCCTTCCCTTTTGATAATACTGCGTGATCTCATCTTCTCGGTGCTCATCGAAGAACTGGGTTTCTACTATACACATAGGTAAAACCTATCTTTTTTTAAATTTTATGGCTTTTATTAGGTAGCAAAAAACGATTGAACTTTTTTGCAGACTTTTCCACCAGCCCTTCTTCTACAAAAGGATACATAAAATCCATCACAGATGGACGGCGCCAGTTTGTAAGTGACTTCCAAGAAAGTAAGTAATTCTCCGCATTTCCAGCGATAACTAGCGTCTACTGCCATCCACTGGAGCACGCAATATCAAATCTTATGCCGATTATGCTAGGTTTGTAGGAATATTAATTTTCTGATCTATAAAAACTAAGGCTGATACTACATTAAAAAATACTAAAAGTAAGCCTAAAACCAATCCTTTAGGCCCAACTCTGATCGGTGCCCACATGATCACGTATTGGATCTGGTTCATAGCAGCCGTAACCTCAACCACATTTTCTCACTGCGGATATGACTTCCCAGTGCGCCCCTCAGCCACCCAACACGATTATCACCATGAAGCGTAATTGCCGCTAAAGTTTCAAATATATGATTTCAGGTTCAACGAAAACTTTGGCGTGCTCGGGATTTTGGACACCCTCCACGGCACGAATAAAATCTACCGGAAAAAGCTTGGACTGGCCACTGGCACCAAAACTAAATAATTTTATGTGAAGTTCGATGGGCATAAACTGATATTATCGTTTTTAATGCCGCACGCAACATTTAAGCCTGTCAGAGGATGAATTTTCGAACGAATAAAAAAATTGAAAAAATAATCTTTTCCTTTTTTCCCTAGTTCTCCAAAACTCTAACAGACTTCATTTTCCCCTTCTAACTTTATCTAATTCTTTCAAATACTAATAGCATTAATTTTGCACTTTTACAACTTTTTTTTGATAAATTTTTGCAATTTAAGGTGCCGTAAGGTCCAATTTACAAAAATGTGAGGTGAAATGAAACGGACCGACTTTGATTGCTAAAACGTGGCTAATACAGTAACGAACAAACACCTCGCAGAGACTTCTTCCGAATTTTGGCCAATTCTTTTTTGACCTCTTTTTTGCGCGCCTGTCCCTGCGGAGGCTGCATATAACCGCCTGCTAAACCGTGGACCGGCTCGCTGGCGCTACGATAGGCCATAGGCCGCAGAGAGGAGCAGCTATTTTATCGACCAAATATTTCTAAATTACCTTTTTCTGCCTTTTTGCAAGTTTAAATTGTCTCTTTTTGAACTCTCTGTTTCTTCCGTGCGCGTTGATTGTTGTTTTCTCGTTTTCCGCCTTTTTCAAAGCTCTGGATAACGTATTTTTTCAGTAACTAGGGTCAGAATGACGGAGGGCACGAAACTCGTTCTACCCGCCGGGCAAGCCCCCACCGAGATCGAGAAGCAGATCGCCGGCTCGTTGACTGATCTCGAGAACAGCAAGGACCTACGCGGACAACTCCGTGAGCTCTACATCGTCGGAGTCAAGGCAAGTTTTTCCCGCATCGGAGCTGTGGGTGGTCTGGCTTGCGTTTTTGCTGAAACTCTCGAATAAAGGGCCCTAGATGACGCTTGTCCTAAAATTTAGTATTGTTCTGTTTCTTGCCTAGTTTAACCCTAATCGGCGCATTTCTTTGGGTGCGCTTGGGTCCAAGGCAGCGGCGCTTCGTGCTTATCTGTGTGGGCAACGCTTATTCTCTTTTTTTAGGAGATCGACCACGGAAACAAGAAGATCGTCGTCGTCTACGTTCCTTTCCCGCAGCTCAAGCTCTTCAACAAAATCCAGGTTCAATTGATCCGCGAACTGGAGAAGAAGCTTGGAGGCAAGCACGTTGTCTTCATCGCGAAGGTAACGATTGTCCGGTTTCCTGCATACGTTTTTTCTAGCGACGCATTCTGCCCAAGCCCCAACGCGGAAACAAGAGGATCCCGGAGAAGCAGAAGAGGCCGCGCTCCCGAACCCTCACGTCCGTTCACGAGGCGATCCTCGAGGACATCTGCTTCCCCGCCGAAATCGTCGGCAAGAGGATCCGAGTCAAGTCTGATGGCAAGCGCATCATCAAGGTATGTTTTCAAACCTATCTACTTTGGCCATTTGTGCTAAGCCCGTCTACGCGCGATTTCGGTTCAAGGTCCACGGCCTATCCAGTTGGGCTTTGGTAAACTTGGTGTAAATTAGTCGTTTTGGTTTCGTCGCTATTCTTTCAGACACCAGAAGACTTTTTGAGGAATCTATGCTCGCCCACAAACTATTCTTGCCCATCGAACAGTTCTTGGACTTTAGCAATTCCCGCCAGGCATTTGATTTTGAATTGGAAACGTAGCTTCGTTCGGTACAAGTCCCTCAACGGCATTTCATAAACCAGATGCAAAATAATTTTCTTGATGGGGAAACCCCTGAACCGAACCTCTGCTCGTTAATATCAAAAACTTTGCGCTAAAGCAGCTCATCCGTTACAGTCTTCCCCAAATTTTATGCCTAGGTTTTGTAACTATTGTCGACTTTGTTTATATATGTTCTTTTCAGTGCCACCTCGACAAGCAACAGCAGACCAACGTTGAGCACAAGGTCGACACTTTCACCCACGTCTATAAGAAGCTCACCGGAAAGGATGTGACATTTGAGTTCCCGGACCCCCTTTTTGCTTAATTGTTTTTGTTGAATAAATTGTTATGAAGCCGTACATGCTGCCTTGCTTGGGGATGGGGTATGCGCAGGGAACAGCATAACGGCGCTACGACATGGAGGGCGGGGCGTCAATTTTCCGCGCGCTGGGCCCCAAGCCTTGGAGGCAGACTCGACGTCTGCTGATCGAATTTGGGCACCGATTGTTGTAAACAACATCTGTGGTGCCTCAAAGCTCCTCCCTCGTCGTCCACCGTTTGGCTACAGTCTGACTCACCCACGGAAAATAATCGCGTGGATGATCCACTGGTTCGCGCCGCCTCGCCAAGACAAATAACGCCCATATTTATGGCGCGTCTGTTGCGCGTAAAAAAGCTCGGTTGTATAATTTCGGGTCCTCGCGCCGAGTGTCTTTTCAATAGTGCTCGGTCATTTCAGGGACAATGTACGAGAATGGCTGAAGATTGGCGCTGATGGGACGGATTGAAGCACTTCTGCTACTGGGTATTCCAGTATTTGGGCTCGTCGCCGGCCAGTCTGGTGGGTTTTTTGTTGTGGTTGTCACGAGCAGATAATCGTCCGTTTTTTTCTTTTCGACATCCGCGTAAGGGGAGTAGGAAACGGTTATTGGAGATGAGATGGATGGGGAGCCCTTTAGCCTTTACCCGCCATGGCCAGGGCTTTAGGGGGCAGTTTAGCACTTCAGAAAGCGCGGAAAGCCGAAAAATAAGGTTAGATTTTTCCAAGAAGCAGTAATCTGGCTAGGATTTTGTCTGTGTCCCGTTTGGCACGGGCATATTTCTTGCGTCAGTTCACAGGGGGGCTTCACCCAGGGGACCCAGGCGCGCGCTCCTTTTTGGGTTTAGCACCAATTTTCACGCGGGATGATAGATGGGATTTTAAAAAGCGAGCAGGGCGCACTAGCCGAAATTGAACCGGAAATCGGGCAGTTCAGGAGGGCCAGGTGAACGGACATTCATCACACTTTCGGGGCGGCCCGGTGTGGGTTTTGGGGAGGTCTAATTGCCCCTACGAAATCTTGGATCACGTAGGTAGGGTAGCTGCCGCTTTGAAATCTGGAACCTTGATAGCCGGAAACAGCCAGCAGCCTAGGCGGACTCTAATTATTTGCACCCCAGGTAGTGGGTGAGGCTTTTCGGGGGGGGTAGTAGGGCCCCCGGAGGGCCCCCTTTGGCACCAAATTAAGAAATTAGGACACGGGGCCATGGGTTTGGCCCTGGTTGCTGACAGATGCAGCGGGGCCACCACCCCTAGCAGCACTTCCCCGCCAATTTACGGAAATTAGCGCTGATTTGATGGATTTCGGGACCCCGAAGATAAGGTTGAAATTTGGGCGTTCTAGATATGAGATTTACTAGCAGCTTTCGCGTTATCGGGGGGGGGGACCCATTTGTTCTGTTTAAACTCGAAGAGGTTTTCGACATTTTTTAATATTCCTAAACGTCAACAGTTTACAAACGACCATGAACGAAAATAGAAACGGTTTTCGACTAAATTTCCAATTGCAAACCTTTATCGAATTTTTAGACAGTCTTTACGTTTGAAATATTGTTAATTTTACTACCTATCAAGTACTTGAAAATACGCTACTAGGCCGATCTGGGTGCAGGAAAAATCCCCTCCCCCGATAATAGAAAAACACCCGCTTCGATAAAAATTTAAATTTTAAACATTTTTGCGAGCTTTCTAGATAGTTTAACGCTTGAAAATTGTTTTGCTTCTGCTAAAAACTAGTAATACCAGCCGCTTACAGCGGCTTTGCCGCTGCAAGCGGCTGGACTTCGGGCTACCCTTACCGCTCCCTCCCCTCCCTTTGTGATTGCTTTAGATATTTAAACGATTTAAATAACGAATTAAAATAATTAAAAAGTATTAAAACAACTGAAAAAGCTATCTGGGCGCGGGAAAGGTCTTGGGGGAAAGGGGCGAAGAGAAAGGGGGCGTGGCCTCCCGGGGAGAGGGCCCCCACTCGTTTTATTAAGGCGCCACTTTCAAAGTTAATTATTTTTATTTAAACAAAAACTTTTTCATAATTTTTTCATCATTTAAGGGGTTTCTGACTACGCTCTATCCAAATCCGAAGAGACCTAAGCTCTACCTCCTTTCCCCTTCGAGTTATAGTTGGCTTCTGACAGACAGACAGACAGACACCACTACTGAATTCTTATAGTTGATGATTGATGATGATAGCTGCGAATACGCTACTAGGGAGATTCGGACCTACAGACAAATTACCCCCGATAATACAAAAGTACCCTTTGAAACACAGATAGAACCTTCTAAAGTGTCATTTTCTTTCCAAAATGATACGATCTCTCCTTCGTCCTCGCTAACCGGGTCGAATCCACGAATTTCGGGGGCCCAACGGCGTGCTGATTGAGCCTTTGAAACCAGGGACGGGCCTCCTCGCCGCGCCGGGAGTCTGAGGCCCAAGCGTGCATAGGTGCGTAATGGAATCAGGGATGGGCTTCCTTCCTACCCAAAAGAGAGAGAGAGAGAGAGAGAGAGAGAGAGAGAGAGAGAGAAAGAGAGCGACATCCCTTCGCACCTCTACAGCCCATCACACGTCCATTCACGGCGCTCAAAAAGGACCTCGCAACATTTTCGGAGGCCTGAAAAGTGGATGACCATCGGGGGATCTCGAATATTCTAGTGTTGTTTTCGGGGGGTGGCTTTGGTGATGGGATAGTATATTAGAAGTAGTGGTAAAGGCTGGAAACACTGGAGAAGAAAACTATAAATGGTACTTTTGCATTATCGGGGGGTTTCCTAGATGGCCAAATCAGCGAATTAATTTCCTAGCAAGTATTTAATATCTTTACTAGTTTTTATTAAAATAATTCCAGCTATATTTCAATTGGAAAATTTTTTGGGACACTTACTGAATGTTTCGAAAAACCGGATTTTCGGCAAAAAACAACTTTGTCTACGAGGCTCTTTTGCATTATCGGGGGGATCTAGCGGGGAATATGCGTACTTACGTAATAAAAATATATTGCAACAGGATTTGTAAAAGCTTTCTGAAGTTTTTGTGGGAAATCGCCCATTTTGGCGTAATCTAAACTTTTTACCCCCGATAATGCATAAGAACCGAATAACAGAGTAAAAGTGTATGAAAACTGGCGAGATATAAGGTAATAAAGGATACTTTAGAAGACCAAGTGCCCGGAAGGCCCCAGCACGTGCACGTCAAGACTAGTGCAAATTCGGCGACACTTTGGTGGGAGCAGCCAGCGAATTCCGAGAATGTCCTGGTTCGAGGGTAAGAATATTTGATTATAGGATTTAATGTTATTTAGTAGAAATAGAATCAATATTTATGATATCTATATTTCTTTAGATACGCGGTCTCCTATGGCATCGGCACGCCGAGCAGCAAGATTGTGATCGAGGGCGCTGACACGAATTCGTTTACGATCGATCGATTAAGTAGGGTTTTTGGAAGATTGGAAATCTAGAGGATTTAGGATTTTCCAGAGGTTAAAAAGGTTATGCAAAGCTTTAAGGTTTATGTCATTTTTTGTGCCTTATTTTGGTGGCTTAATTCATCCGAAACGCTTCTAAATCTAAATTTCTTTTTTTTATCAAAACTTTCTGGTTGAAATTCTCGTATTTTTTATTACCTAGCAGGTTTTATTAGAAAACCAGCGCCCAAAACCCGCTTCGCGGGCCTTGGGCGCTGGAATGCGATTTTTGCATGAGAAATTCGACTTTCCGATAGCTCGGGTCCTTCGGACCCCTCCCCCCCGACCACGCGCGCGTGTGCAACTGGCAAGAATGAGCAAATTTGTATTTTTTTCGCATTATGCAAATTAGCCGTCAGGTACCCCCAAAAATGAATAAAACCGGCTTTAACTTCGTAAACTCGTATTTTATCGGAATTCTGAGAACGCCATTGGAAAGAGAAGGGTCGATTACCCCTAGTGACGGGAAATTAGAGCCTTTTATACACGGGAAGGCCCTCAAATCGAGGCTCGAAAGTGACATCCGCACACACAAAGATACGCGACCAAATTATATAAGGTAGTATTTTAAATCTATAACCAGGGTTGAAAAACCGCTTCGCGGCTTTTCAACCCTGGCCCCGTCTAACGCACATCATAGTGGCTTTGCATTCTTGGCTTTGCATAATTTTCCCACATTCGGACGACGAAAAATGAAAAATGCTCCCTTTGTTCCATTATATAGGCTACCGCGGCTTCCGGCGCATGTTAATTTGATCCTAACAAAGAGGGGTGTCGGGTTTTCCATGAAAAACTGATTTTTAATGTCGAAAATAGAAGATTTTTATAAATCTCATTTGCGTGCAGTCATCTCCAGGCCATTACGCATCTAATGACGTGTCAAACATACCCCTAACTTTCTCCCTTCTTGAGATACTGCTGGAACACGGTGACGGAAGTTGCATGCAAATGCACACACACACACACACAAACACTATTTTTTTATATATAGTAGGAAGTAGGATTTCTTTTAGAACCCGCCACGCACTACGTATTCGCCGTCAATGCGTATAATGAAGCGGATGGTGAAGATGGGGAAAAAGTGCTTTTGAGTGGAACGACGCTCGATGGCGAGAATGGTAGGGCTTTAAAAGCTTTAAAATTGGGTCTTCAAAATCACCCTAAACACGTTTATTTAGGCAATAAGGGCTCCTTCTCGCTGTGGCCACCCATTGCCGTCCGCGCCAGCGCGAAAGAACGAGCCGTTGAGGCAGGATTTTATAGATCGCTAGCCTGCATATAGTACAAACTTGTCGTTTTATAGTGTTTTCAGTAATTCGCGTTTCAGAAAAACTTATAAAACATTTTGAAGGATTAAAAAAAATTGAAATTTTTCATAGATTTTTCACCAAAATCCAAAGTTTTCCGTGATGTTCATAATCTTTTTAACGAGATTTTTATACTTAAATAGGCCGTAAAAATAAATCAAATAAAAATATGCTTATTAAAAATGTTCGACAGTATGAATTTCGATATTTTGAAAGTAGCCCTAAATTTTCAGGTAAACTGGGAAGACCCAAACCCAGAACGAGCCGAGGAAAACCGATTGGACGGCAATGGAAGACATTACATTGTTCAGTACGTAGTTTCCGTTTTTCACAATTACTGCGGTTTTTAGATACGGTCTCTACCAGTCGGAGCGCCACGAAAAAATTCGGGCCAACACCAAGCACATAAAGCTGGTGAATCTGCTGCCCGGGCGAGAGTATGAGGTGGCCGTCAAGGTCAGGGAGTTGATTATAAAGAAAAGTTGTTAATTATGGGAAATCGTAGCTAGATCAAAAGTATAATAAACTTAGCTTTGTTAGTTATAACGTAGCGTAAAAAGTATGAAAAGCTATTAGGTTTAAATTGTAGAAAAGGGTGCTTTTGCATTATCGGGGACTAACTTTTTTTCCTTAGTATTCAATTTTTCTGATATAAAAAAAAGACGTATTTCTATACGGTTTTTTACTATTACTAAACCCAAAATTTTACAACTTTTATCAGAAAAAATACAAAAATATGAATTGTGCGACCAAAAGAGTCTAATTTAAAAGTTTTTTTTCAGAGGTTTTTCTCTATTTTCACCTGGAATATGGTTAAATGTTACTAAAAATACTATTAAAATACTTGCTATTAAGTAACAAGGCATTTCCGGAAAAAATTCAAAAACTTAAATTCTGTAAGCTTCAATTCAAGCACGAAATCCCTCCCCCCGATATACGAAATCACCAAAAAGGACAATATTAAAATATGCTGAAAAGGATTTAGTGTATAAAATATAGGTTTAAAGTATAATTTTTGATGCCAACTTTCAGGTAATTGACGGGAACGGCCGAGAATCCCCTGGAGCATCCGAGACATCATTCTCACCCCAAAAGGTGCTAATTTTAATTGTATTTTTGATAGTTATTTTGGCCTGGAATCAGTTCGTATTCCTTATTTTAACTCTTGCAAGGCGCAGTTGTTGTTCTATTTTTAATTTTTAATTTTGTTGCTGGGACAGTTAATGCCCCTTGGGGTCAAAAATCCAATTTCTGAAAAAAGATGTTTTATGGTCACTGCGCCTTGCAAGAGTTAAAATAAGGAATACGAACTGATTCCAGGCCATCAGAACGCCAATGGCAGCATTTGTGCCAAAAAGCAAAAAATAAAAATCGTGAGCGGGTTCGAACCTTCAATAGATTCCCCATACGCCGCCGACTACGCCACTAGGCCACCAGGCCACGGTGATGGGGGAAGGGCGAGGGCTTATGAAGGTAGGGCGGTAAAAAATACAAAATGTATGCAAAAACTTAAAATGTTTATAACTCGGCTATTTTATAGTATGGGCAGCTAAAAGTTACACCAATCGATTCGTCTCGTCGAGTTCTATCAGTGTGCAAATTTTCAAAACGAAATTCGGTGTCGAGCTGAGACCATCTCCTTGTTAGGCAAAAAATTGGGGGCTCCCACAAATTTATGTGGAGTGGTGTAGCTCAATGAAAGATCACCTCGCCATAAGCGTTCTGTCGCCCCAGACAGTAAAGTACCAAGGATGATGGCACGGTAAGCTTCTCTTTAGCCCCTGGCGCTTGGGAAGCCAATAAATCGCCCCTTGCTATCCTTAGGAGGCGTTTTCCGGAAATTTCCGATATTTTTTGTATCGGTCAATATCGTGGACCATAGCCCGGCTGAAGTCCAAAGTTTAAAGTCCACGATATTGATCAGCCGAAATTTTGGCCTATATGGCCGATTTTAAAATCCCCGATATTCGCGATCGGTCCACGATATTTCGTAAGGTCCCCGATATTTTCTACAGGGTGTCCAAAAAATTGTTCCGGACTTTGGGCTCGAATAGCTTTTGATAGAAGAATATTTCACGGTGTGTTACCATGCCAGAATGCTTAAAAGTGTCTGGAACTCCGATTTAGATCAACTTGATTTTTTCGATTTTTGGCGACGTATCAATACAAATGACACCCGAAAACTGTGCGTTCGGGGAAGTTTAATTTGTATTTTTCTCAGCCGCCTGTGGTGGGGAGTTTCTAATTTTTGCTGCGTAAATTCTTGTAGGCATTAGATCGATACATGCAAAATTTAGGATTTTTCTAAGGTCTGGTTGAAAAGTTATAGCCGACTGAAGTTTAGTATGGACAAATTTCGTAAATTTCGAGTATTAAGAAAACCTATGGCGAAAATCCCAAACTAAGTCGTTGTGGATTGCCGACAGACGCTATACTATCACATAAAAATATTAAAGAATTTTTCGAGATCGGTCATTTTTCGAGTTTTTCAACGACCCCCTGGTCATGGATTTTTTCGAAGTGACAAAACTGAACTTTGAAAAAATATTTCTAAAGTTCCGAATCGAACCTAGGTGTTTTCTTTACTTGGTTGTGTAGGACTAGGGTCCATCTATCATGTAGACAATTTCTAGCTACCGTACCCCATTGGAAGGTTGCCTTTTAGCGCCGCCAAAACGGTTGGTTCGTGCTATTTCGCAGATCTTTGCGCCAGTCGATAATTCAATTGCGCGGCTAGAATTACTGTCATAATTTTATTTAATACTGCTTAATGGGCGCCTTCTAAGATTCTATTTACAAATTTATTGGGCCATCCGATCTCTCAAAAGAAATTCATGAAGAGCCAAAATATACCCAAATTCGAGGCGACGTAAAAAAATTCTCGAAGCTTTTGTAGCCCCGACTTTTCTGGCATAGACCAAGCTTGGGTAGTCAACTAGAACCCATGCAAATACAAAACCTTTTCATGGCAAACGAATTTAGAAGAGCGCCCCAAACTCGGCTTTTCAAAAACGTTAATTTCGGGTTTTAAATCAAAATTAACCATTAACTTCAGCCAGATCATACCAGAATTCTGTTTTCATACACTGTTGGATGCATGCTTTAATTGTATGCATCAAACTCCGGTGATTTTTTCTTTTTCAAAAATTCGGTATTCGACCCCGGCTCTGATTTCCAAAATCGGGCCCCGATGATGGTTTTCCTCTTTCCCTTATAACTTTGTTATTTGCCACAGAGAGTAAGCCATTTTCGCCTGCTTCCTTATAATTACTCAGAGAACATTCTAGAATAGTAAACTCTGCATTTTATGGCATTTTGTCTTGGCATGCTAAAACGTGCTCCAGACGGGTTACGGTAAAAAACAGAAAATCGTCGTTTTTTCGTTCTTTTCACCATAAAAACGTTTTGATCTTTCGGGAAAACAAATAATAGTAGTTTTTGGTCCCATGCATCAAAATATTTAGAAATTTCCGTGGCTAAATTCAAAAATAAGTTTTTTGCATATTGTGGGAAACTGTATGGCTAGAACTTCGTGAAATTTAGCCCATAGGTTACCCTTATTGGTGTTTACCATTGATAAAAATTTAAGCGAAATCACAGCTTACGATAAAAAGAAAAACGCTAAAAACAAAAACTACAGTATCCCTCTGGGGCACGTTTTAGCAAGCAATATTAAAATACCATAGAATCAGGTAAAATTTGGTGTTGGGCTAAGGATTATCATTTGGAGACACCATCTGCAAAAGATCAGCCATGGGCAGCGTATTTGAAGCGAGTTGCCAATTAAAACGCAAAAAGCTGCAAAATAGTGAAATTTGTTTTGCTTGTAAAAGAAGAACTAGGGCTTCAAAAATTCTAAGATTTGGGGATTAATTTTCTATAAATATCAGCTATTTTTGGGCCAAAATTCAGAATTTTCCCACCACCCAATCAAGAACGCACAATTTTCGGTCGTAACCAGCGTCAATAGTACCGTTGTGTACTCAAAAATCGAAAAAATCAAGTCGATCTAAATCGGAGTTCCAGACACTTTTAAGCATTCTGGCATGGTAACGCACGGCGAAATATTCTTCTATCAAAAGTTATTCGAGCCCAAAGTCCGGAACAATTTTTTTGGACACCCTGTATGGTACCCGATATTTTTTTATGGTCCCCGATAATTTCTATGGTACCCGATAATTTCTATGGTCCCCGCTATTAGGATAGAGCCTTATTTTCTATATTTTTTATATCTTATTTTGTAATGAATTCCAGTCCCGTATTGGTATCGAAAGGGGCACAAGCAGCCAAATCGGGGCAGGTTTCGCTTCTTCCCCCCGCAAACAGAAAAGAAAAATAAAGCAGCTTCTCGATGTTGTGGCAATTATTTTGAAGCAGCTTTATTTAAAAAGGGGTACTGGACTGTTAGCAGGGGGAATATGACAAAATATAGCATTGTTATAGCACTGTAAACAAGTTTTAGATATAAAAAGCTCACAAAAATGACTTTTCCAAAATGTTTGAGTTTTGGTCAAAAAGACCGAATTTTCGAGATTTAAAATGTTTAAAATATGTTTTGTAACTTTCTAGAAATTGAAAACGAAACGATTTAAAGATAGGTATAGACGGAGATACAAAAATTGGTCTTCCCCCTGCTAACAGTCCAGTACCTAAAAAGGGCTAAAATAGATATTAAATACCGTTTTTAGGTGGTAAGAGCAAGAACGAGACGAAATACGACTGGGCCTGCCGATTTGAGAGGGATGTTTGCGGGATGAAGACGGCTGGGGAGGGTGATACCGGATGGGCGAGGATGCGGGCCAATGGCCACAAATCAGGCATGGACGTTTTCAATTATTTTTATGTGTTGAAATTGTTTTTAGGGACACACGTGATGGCGGTCGATCCATCGGCTTCACCCGCCAGCCATTCTGCTCTACTCGTCTCGCCTACGTTTACCGAACTTCAGAATTCGCACAGCATTTGTTTGAGAATGTCGCTATGGGTTCGGGCTGGGAATAGTGATGGTAAGAAAGAGAAATATATTTATTTTACATTATCTATATTCATAGGTGGTTTTTTCGTCGATGCTTTTGCTATCTTGAAACGTAAAGAGCTTCAAAAAAAATTTTTAACACTAAAATTATCGGTTTTCCGAAAAAAATCGACTTTTTAAAAGCTTTTTAAATCACTAAAATACGCTTTTTCCAGCCGTTCTTTCCGTTTACCTGGAAGACGAGCGAACATCAATTCGAGCCGAGGTGTTGCGTGCGGAAGCCGCTCGATTTCCGCGTGACAAATGGGCCGATGTTAGGCTTAATCTGAAGAGACAGAAAGAGCCATTCAAGGTAGGGAGAAACCTTGGAAAAAGGTTTAAAAATACACAATTTTTGGTCGAAAACTTTAATTATTTTGTGTTTTTTATGAAAATTTTTAAAGATCTTAGTTTTAGGAACAGCAAGAAGTTGATATAGTGAAAAATCGTTCTATATGTTTAGGTGATCGTGGATCTGAGATGGCGCGCTGACGCTACCTGGACGGCACTCGATTCCATCTCGGTTTCTAGCGGTGTCTGCACGGATCGAGTCGGAATCCGACTTCCGCCGTATACAGGTAGGCTGCTATAAACAACGATAGCGATAATTTTCTGGCATCCACTCTTTTTTAGCTATTTTTTTTCGCTGCTTATAAATTATCGGGGGCCAACTTTTTCCTTCGAATCCAGTGTTTTAAAAAGCTTTTCTAATAACAATAAAAAAGTGTCGTAAACCATTTTTAAATATTTCTAGAAGTGAGAAGTTAAAAATAGTAAAATATCGATTTTCCACCGGTCAGGACCGATTTTCTATCAAAATTACGAATTTTTAAACGTTTTTCAGATAGTTTTCACTCGATATACAGGGTGGCGATTAATTACCTGCGCGAGAGAAAACGCTCGCTCTGAATTTTCCTTAAAGCAATCTCTGATCCATCTGCATTTTATGATATCACAAGCTATCTGACATTTTATGATATCACAACCACCAATATAGTAAAACCACTCTATCAGAGAAAATTTAAAGCCTGATTTTTGGGGTAAAAGCGACGCGCAGGTCGCCACCCTGTATAGTTTACGTTCACTAAGAACACTATTAAAACACAATACGCTTTTGGACTTATATTAAAAAATACCCCCCCCCCCCCCCGATAATGCAAGATAACCGTTTTAAACCAAGACTAAAAGTCAACAGCCGTTCCTGGCTCGTCAAACTCTCGAACATCGCCACTTTCCGCCCGAGTTTTTGGGGTGTCCATTTGAGAAATGGGCCAAAAGGGGGTATGAAGCCGTTCGGAAATGGTGTTGGAGGGAAGAGTGGTCTCTGGGGGATTTGTGATATTGGAGGAGTTCTCGGGTGGTCTGTCTGTCTGTCTCTGTCTGTCTGTCTGTCTGTGATGGCTGCTGGGAGTGCCTTTTTGAGTGTCATCGGCAAATCCCTTCGAGACCTAGCTCATTCGATAGAGAATTGAATTCTGAACAACCTCTCGACGTCCATTTTTGCAGAATGCCTTTCTTTGATTTTATAAAATTAAAAAACTAAAAAGAGAATTTATGCGTCCACGTCGGCACGTTGCTGGCCCCAAGGGGAAGAGGCCCTCCGGTGCCTTCTTCCCACCGCTAGACGTGGCGCAGTGGCAAGAGCGTCGGTCTCCCAAACTTTTGTTGCTTCGGGTTGCTAGTTCGATTCCGTTATTGGTAATTACTTTTGCTTTTTGTTTTTTAAAAACACTTTTGCGACTTTCAGAGCGTTTTAAGAACCTGAATAATTGAAATTGGCCTTCACAGTCCCAGAGAAAATTTTGACCCGAGAGATGTCCTGATTTCTTGTCCTAACCCAACGTGGAAACGTTGCTAATGCCTCCACCATCACCCAGAAATGCCTAAAAGATGTGGAAATGTCATCAAGGGTCAAAACGCAAAAGGAAACACGCATAAAAGAACCGAACCTTCAACCAAAGGCAAAAAGAAACTTCGTAGGCAGATGCGTTAACCGCTGCGCCATCGGCGATGCTGGGTGGGGGCGCACCCGTGGGCTCTTCGCCTAGGGCTGCTCGACGCGTCTGGCGACAGCAACCGAGGAACTATGGGATTTTCGCATTCTAGTTTTTTAATTTTATAAAATCAGGAAAAGCCATTCTGCAAAAATGAACGACTAGGGGTTGTTCAGAATTCAATTCTCTATCGAATCAGCTAGGTCTCGAAGGGATTTGCCGATGACACCCAAAAGGCACTCCTTGTGAGAGGAGAAGCGCCCATTTGTTTTCTTATTTTTAGACTACTTACTTTTTTATTTAAATTTTTTTAGATTTCTTTTTCTATATTTCCAGGACTTAAAAAAATGCGTTATTTTTCCTAGAAAAAGCTGCTAACCCGCCTTTTTACAAAAATTAAGCCCGAGTGATGCTGTTCCAAGGGCTCTAACAGCCGCTTCTTTTCCGGCAAAAACTCTGCTAGCTCGCCAATTTCTCTTTTTTATACAAGTTTTGAACTAATCCTTCTAAGTTTCAAAATTTACCCGCTTCTTTTCCTCAAGAAACAGTGCCAGCTCGCCCAGCCATTTTTTGTGTGGAAAAATGCTTAAAAACTGTTCCGGGTATTAAATTCAAATTTTTCAATTGCCCAATAATCTCTGCTAGTTGCCCCATCTGGCATCATTTTTTTCTCAAAAACATCCGTAAAACATCCCGTTGATAGGCTTGTAACGGACACTTTCCATCCCGTCTCCCGGCTGTCCGATGTGCTTTTTGTCGGTTTATACGCCACCCCCGATGTCTGCCCCTCCTTTCTTCTCCTTTTTTTGAGGCGCGACATCTGGCCTCGTCCAACCCTAGCTGTTTCTCTCTCTCTCTCTCTCTCTCTCTCTCTCTTCTTTGGCCCTTTCTTTTGCCCATTTCCGCGCTGACAAACCGTAAAATCCGGTAAAAACGTGGCCCGATGGGTCGGTGGGGTGCTGTCCAGCCGGGGTCATTTCACAGCCGGTGTCCCATGTCTATTCGGATTCCTCAACGGTCTCTGCTAGCCTGCCGTTAAATTGAGTTTCAGGCCATCTGCTTTACGATGAGGTTTCGGTGCTCCTAAATGTTCCAAAACTGTCTCTACTAGCTTCGCTAGCTGGTTTTTGAATCCTCAAGGTTCTCGGCTAGTTTCCCCTCATTTTTGCGTCTTATTTAGATTTCCAAAATGCTCTCTGCTGGCCTGCCAGGCCGCTTACAATTTCCTCAAGGTTTTCTGCTAGTCTGCTTCTTATTTTTAACAGTCTTTAAATTCCCAAATGGTCTTTGCTAGCCTGCTCAGATGTTCCAGAATCCGGATTGGCCTTTTCGGGCTTCTAACTGTCCAAAACTCTGCTAGTCTGCTAGCCCTGCTTCCGATTCCTCAAGGATCCATGCTAGTTTGCCTAAAGCTTTGAGTTGGTCTCATAATTCCTAAAGGATCCCTGCTAGCATACCCCTCCTCCAATTCTCCCGTCAAAATGTCAACCAATTCCACGAGTTTCCGGGCCCTGCGCTCCCCAAATCCCCGGGTCTTGTTGGGGCCCACCCGGAGGCCAATTCATCAAATGCCATCAAGGGTTTGTGGGCACACGATAGGGAAGAAGAAGACGACATCTTCTTCTACTGAGAGGGACGATACGAGGCTTTTCCCGCTTCATCATCATCTTCTTTCTATTCTATAGACAGAGGTGTGGCCATGTCGTGTCCGGAAATCGAATATTCACAACGCTTCAAAGCAGAGCAAAGTGTTGCTATTCTTTTCTGAAAGCTCCCGGCTATTTCACGCCCTTTTAGACCGGGGAAACTAATGGACTGAATTCTAAAAAGTGGACAATTTGTATAGATTGGCTAGGTTACATTGGTTTTTGTAATTTTACTGGATGTTTAGCTTAATTTTTACTGCAATCTCTCTCGTTCACTCTCTCGCTATCTCTCCCACTCTCGATGTCACTCACTAACTTGTATCTTTCACTCACTCACTATCTCTCTCTCTCTCTCTCTCTCTCTCTCTCGCTCTCTGGCCGAAATCCGGATCGGTAGTGCATGACAGAGATTACTTGAGAAATCGGTGAGCGATAAAGCTAGAGAAATAGGGAGAGAGTACGAGAGAGCTAGGTATCGACAGGGAGAAGCGAGAGAATCAATTTTAGTAGTCAAGGTAGAATGATAAGAGAGAATTTTTTAAAGACCTATTAAGGCAAATTTCAATCCCTGAATTTCGCCGAAATCAATCCTTTAAGATACAGTACCCCTCTTGGACCTTTGCCAAAAGTCTACCCAACACACCAAAGGCGGTATGGCCCCCTCCTGGCCCTCCCCAATGAAATATTGATGTTGTCCTCATAAATCGTGCTTTCCCCTCCCCCTCCCCTCCTCCTCCTCCCCAATTACCGTGTGTCGGGAATGGGGATGGGCCATTGTGGTTAAACCGACCATAGGGAGACAAGGACGACAGGTGGGGGAGGGGCCAACAGAGGGAGACCATTTGTCTCTCTCTCTCTCTCTCTCTCTCTCTCTCACTCTCGCTCTCTCCCTCTTCTGTACTGTCACCCACCGGCCATCCCATTAACATCACCGTTTAGCAGCACAGCCCGGTTGCCCTTGACCGTACGTTATTTTAGGGGGGCTTGAGAATAAGCCTATCCTTGGCCTGAGCTTCAGATAAGGCTCAGCTAAACCCAAGCCTAAGTTTGAGCATAAGTTAAGCGCGGGTAAGCCAAGCCTGATAAGCTTAAGCCTGATCCTAAGTCTAGCTAAGGCTAAATCTAAGCCTAAGCCAAGCCTCATAAGTCGGAGCCTAAGCCTAAGTTTAAGGCTAGGCCTCTTTCTCTCTAAGCCTAACTTTTACCCTAGTCCCAGCCTAAGCCTAAGGTTGTGCTTAAGCTAAGCCTGAGCCTAAGCCTTTTGTTCGCTAAACGCTGCCTTCCATCAAAAAAAATTCTAAAGAAGGCTTGGTCACACCCGCTAGGGAACTAATGAATCATCCCCCCCCGACCTTCATACCCCCTTTGTGCTTTTCGTGTCTCAGGTCAAGCCCTTTCTGGCTCTATAATCCCTTTAACCGCGTTTTCAAGCAGAAACCTGTTTTGGATACAATCCTCGTGTACGGTTTACTACAAATTACGGGGTTGACAATACGGTTGACAATGCGCCCTAAAACCTGTCCCACTACTACGCGCGGTCCTTGCAGGTTTAAAAGGACTTGGAAGCCAAATTTTGCGTATGGCTAGTTTGCCCTCGCTCGCGAATGGCCTCTGCTCGATCGCTCATGCTCCAAATTCGCCACTGTTCGTCCCCAAAAGCTCTCTGCTAATTTTCTGGGGCCCTAAAATCGTCTCAATTAGCTTGCTCATGCTCCCGAATGGAACCCTGTATCTCCCAAATGCGCGCTACTATTTAGCTCATGCTCCAATTCTGCCACTGTTTTGCCGATCCACTAAACGGTCTCTGCTCGCTCGCCCCGCTTCAAAATAATATCTGCTCTTGTGCCCATGCTCCAAAATGACCGCTGCATGCCCAGTGCTCCCAAATGATCTTTACTCACTTGCTCATGCTCCTGAATCGACTCCTCGTTTCTTCATGCTCCGAAATATTTTCTGCCAATTTGCTCATGCTCGAAAATGCCCCTTTAAGACTATTAATGCGCCCTCATATCCGTAAAATTATATTTTTATTCACTAACCTTGGCCGTTGATAGATTGAGTGGGCCCATAAGGTGGCCCATATTTGGGCCCTAACCATGGGCCCTCTGCCAAGGAAATCCCGGTCGTGCGTTTCGACCCCCCTTCTGCCAAGACCACTAGTCGAAGAATATCTTTTGTTTCCGGTTGGAGGAGGGGCCCTTGCTTCGGCTTCTCCTTTGGCCCCTTCCCTGGCCCCCGCCTTAGGTCCCATCCTTAGAGAATGGGGGGCCCAAAAGGGGCCAAGCTCCACACCCCTCCCCACGTAATACCTCATGAAAAGTGTCGCCTTCTCCTGAGGGGTTTGCCCGAGGTTAAACACAATATTTTGCTGGGGGCTTATGCTTTTCTCCTGCTTGTTTTATGGATTTTTGGACATTTGAAAAAGTTTTAAATGCTTTGGCAAGGCTTGGGTATGGAACTAAGCTTCACAGCTCCTTTAAAGCTTTTTAAAGGGCCTGGCAAGTCTTGGCTTTGGATTCTTGCCTTCACAGCTCCTTTAGAATGCCTCTAACGGATCTGGCAAGCCTTGGCTATGGATTTTTGCCTTCACATCCCTTGATAAACTTCATAAAAAGCCCCGCAAGTTTTGGCTATGGATTTAACCCGGCCTTGTTTGGCCCTTTAAATGACATCCAACCTCCCCAAGAATCTCTGCTAGCCTACATCTTAACTTTTCTGGAATCCCGAATTTTCCTACTATTTTCTGTATTTTTTCGTGCTTTTCTGATTTTTTCAGCTCGTTTCAGCCAACCCTTCTTCCGTTCTCGTTGCTATTTGCTAAATGTTGCCCCCCTCCACTGACTACCGTAGCGAAGAAACCTGAATGGCCATGGGCCCCAGATTGTTGCTCTTCGCCTGGGCCCTAATAGCTGTGGCCCAGGCATTTGATGAGATTGGGAATCCGCTCGATTCTGAGGACACAGGTAAATCAGAGAGAGAGAGAGAGAGAGAGAGAGAGAGAGAGAGAGAGAGAGAGAGAGAGAGAGAGTGAGAGAGAGTGAGAGAGAGACGCAGCTAGTAAGTCAGAGCGAGCATCAGTTAGTGAGAGAGATAGTGAGAGAGAGAGAGAGAGAGAGAGAGAGAGAAAGCGAGAGCTAATGAGAGTGACAGTGAAAGATAGAGAGAAGAGAGAAGGAGAGAGAGAGAGAGAGAGAGAGATATGTTTCTAGGAGTGTCTTGTACCTCCTCCTCCCCCTCTATTTGATAAATAACCCCCCAGGGACCAATGAAAAACATTCCGCAACCCTCTTCTCCACCCCTCAAGCCCAGATTTCGGGCGCCGATATGGTCAAAAAGCACAAAGAAAAATCTCCTATTTATACCAGCATTTTTGGAATTTTAGAGCATGAATTTAACTCGAAAAAAAATTGTTTTCGAGGCTTTGTAGGCCATACGGAAGGTTTATGCAAATTTGGACTTTTTAAGGTTTTTAAAGGAACTTGCAAGGTATGGATATGGATTTCCACAGATTTTCAACGCTTTGAATTTGGATCGATCCATTACGCAGAGGAAATCCAAGGCTTTGCGAGTCGTATAAACAATTCGTGCCTTCCACGTACCTTTAAAACGCTCATTTTAAGGAGTTTTTAACATAAATCGAGGGTTATGGTAATTACTTTTTGAGGTTAACGACCCCTTTAAATGGCCCAGGACTCAAGGCCGGCCTCCAAAAGATCTTTAAAAATCGGGGTTTGGGCCGCCCTCACTGGAGGTCATGGCGCGTCGTAAAATAGGAAACCAAACGGGAGCTTGATGGTTTAGGGGCACGGATTAGTGGCCCCTGGGGCCGAAGATGCCTTGTAGGAATGCTGAAAAAATGACGGAAAAGTTTCTTAAACTGAATCCTAACTTTTTCATTCGAAAAAATCAATAAAATAAGTGGTGTATTGGTATTGTTCTTGGCTGACAGGCGAAGGGCCAGGGTTCGACCCCCGGCGGCGGAAACTTTTTTTCCGAATCGCGGAAATTTTTTAAGGGGTTTCTAAAGGTACAAAGAAAAGATAAAAGTGCCGCTGGAAAAATCAAAAAGTCGTTTTTAGATGCCGAAAGCGAGGTCGACCTCCTCGTGCCGGTCGAATCGGCGCTGAACACCGATGAGCGCGTTTTCCGCGCGCGCGGAATAGACGGATTGCCCGCTATTGGAATTCAGGTTTGTTAAACCTAAAAAAAAACTGGCTCATAATTAAAAATAATAATTGATGATTGAAAACACATATTTTAGGAGGTAAGACCTGCTTTTGCCCGCCCGGGGAGTGTGAGTTTGAGAACGGAAAAAAAAGCTAAAAAGCCAGAACGCAACGCGCCAAGCACCGCATGCTTCACCCAAATCTGCAGACAGACAGACAGAATGGAGTGTGACGCTTGACAAACACCTTTAAAAGCTTTGCTAAGCGGGTTTTGATATCAGATTTTGCGTGGCATTTTTACTATCTGTTGATCTCTGTCTTTCTTTCTCCCTCCCTCTCTCTGTCGCTCTCTCTCACTCTCTCTCTTTCTCTGTCTCTCTCCGTGTTTTTATCTTTAGCTTCTCCGAAATGCGCTCATTTGCGACATTATTTCATGCACCTGCCAATTATGAAGCTGAACGCCTTGAAGACGCAGGAATCTCTCCCCCACTTCTCTTTCTCTCGCTCGCTTTCTCGCTTTCTCTGTCACTCTCCCTCTCCCTCTCTCTCGATCTCTGACTGTCTCTCTCTCTCTCTCTTTCCACTCACTCTCGCTCTCTCGCTCTCCACCGAAATGCATGGAGTGAACCAACAAAATCAAATCCGCTCCAAATTTTATATTTTTCAGCGCGGCGTGACCATCGTGACCCCATACCGTCTCTATTTTCCCAAGCGATTCTTCCGGGTAACTTTTATTTCACGCCCCGATTACCGTACTCTTACGCTCTAGGAATTCGCCATCCTGGCCGCTGTGAAACCCTCCGACCGCCGTGGCGGCTATTTGTTCGCCACCGTCAACCCGTTCGACACGATCGTCGACTTGGGGGTGTTGTTGGAACCGGCTGGTGAGTGGGGGCAGGCTAGCAGAGAGCATTTGGGAACAGATTATTTCTTTATTGATTTGTTATGTATTTTATTGACGTATATCTGTCTATTTTTAGACTCTGGCCGGACGAACATCACGTTGATGTACAGCAACTCGAGAACGGACACCTATTCCAAGGCTATCGCCTCATTTCTAGTGCCGCAATTTGAGCAGGAGTGGACACAGTTTGCGCTTGAGGTATGGAGCTTAAGCTTCAATCAAAGACTAGGCCTAAGCCTAAGCTAAGCCTAAGCTAAGCCCAAGCTTAGCCTAAGCCTGACACTAAGCCTAAGCCGATGACTAGGCCAAGTCACGATACCCTAAGCTCGTGCTCCAATGCCAAGGGAACAGCTTAACTTATGCCGAAGCTAAGCCTCTAAACGAAGCATAAGCCGAAGCCGAAGCTAAGCCTCAGCCGAAGCCTAAACCGGTCCTAACCCTGCAAAAAAGTGGGGCTGAAGACTAAGTAAGCCGAAGTCGATGCTAGGCTAAACTAATCGTAAGCCCTAAGCTCCTTAAGCTCGTGCTCCAACCAAGCCGCAGCCTAACTAATATTTTCAGGTCCGCCGTGACGAGGTGATCCTCTACTTCAAATGTGTTCGATACTCGGCGATCAGGGTACGTGTTTTGCCAGAAATCTATGTATTGATTTTTACTTACGCCAACAATTTTGCTTTCCATGCTCCTTTAAAATCATTTATTACCCCTCCAGGTAAACCGTGTCCCGGAACAACTTCACATGGAAGATGCTCACAAGCTCTATATTGCCGGCGCGGGCCCAATTATTAAGAGCGGCTACGAGGTACGTCTATTTACGGCTGGGGGTACTGTAGAGTGAATTGTCTGCCCCCCTCTGACAATGAAGAGATGAACGGCTTGAAGACGTCGGAAACAATATTTGGATCCTCGAGCTGAACTGCTTGAAGAAGTTTGATATCGAGAAAAACAGCAGACTTTTCATTGAGACCGAACGGCGTGAAGACATCGGAGAATGCTTCAAATAGCGACATGGCCTCATGTCGAACTTTGCAGCCTTGAGCTGACCGTATTGAGGACGTCAGGGCTTTGTCACAGCGTCAGCCTGTCAGGAGGCGAAGCTGAACGGCTCGAAAACGTCGAAAGTGCGTATCGAACGGACATGGAGCAGCGAATTCTGAGGCTGGACGGCTTGAAGACGCCGGAAAGAAATGATCCAACGATTCAATGATGTAAGGAGACGGTTCTTTATCGCGTTCGCGCTCACTCTATCTCCCTCTTTCTCTCTATCTCTCTCTCTCTCTCTTTCTCTCTCTCTCTCCCATCCCAGATCACTTTCAATATCGGTGTCAGTTCGCGATGTTTTAGTCTGTATCGAGAATGGTGAGAGCGGTCGGATAGAATGATTCAACCCCCTCCTTTTTGCCAGAAAATCAAAACATTAAAATGAGCCCTGGGGCAGGAGACAGACAGTCTTTCCTCATTCAATTTCCGCGGCTCAAAAATCCTCCCATTACGAATTTTTGTCGAAATTCGTGATTTAATAATCTAAAACCATCAACAATTTGGCTAAATTTCGCATTTGTGCCTTTAAAAGCTCGACATTTAAAGGGCAATATTTTAAATTAATTTTTTAAAGATATGAACAGTAAAACTAAAAGCAATACAGTTAATTATAAAATAGCCTTTTTAGCCTTTTCTACCCTTTCCGTCCTCCTGCTCCTCCTCCCCGATTGACTCATCCTCAAATTGTTTTCCTCCCATGGCTCTCACTCACCTTCCATTACCCATTTGTCCATCGTACAGTCGCGTAGTCACGCCCCGAAAACAACTTTTTGTTATTTTTTATTTAGTATGAAAATGTCATAAGATTATTTTCGATAATCCTAGCTATAATCCCGACACCCGAAATACCGACATCCAAAATGCCGACAGTCAAAATACCGACGCGTAAGTTATTTAAATGCCACTTCCTTAACCAGCTACTTTTATGTCGGCATTTTTATTGTCGAGATAATGGTTGTCGGGATTTTTGCGTTTTCCCAGTTTTCGATATTCCACATTTTCCTATTGACAGTTTTGGAAACAAAATTCTCGGCGCATTATTGGCCGTCTGGCGCGCAAACAATCCCCCTGGCGAAATTGGCTGTAGTTTCGAATTTTTTCTGTTTTTGATGATTCTGTTGTTCGATAAGGGGCATACTTAAGAAAACCGTCAACAGGAAAATGTGCAATTCTCTGTTTTCTGTCCGAAATAGTTTTTTTCTCGTCGCCACCGGTCATTTTTGTGTTTTTACCCGATTTATACAGTTAATTTGCACAATTTTTTGCATCAATTGAGATTTTATCGTTTTCTATCGTAGTTACGGTATTTTGATCTTAATTGAAAAGTCAAACATTTGAAAAATTACATTCTTAGGCGGAAATCGAAATTTTCAGCCTTTTTTACCGTACTAATTGTAAGACGGCTATTTTAAAACTTTTTCGGATTTTCTAGGGATTTTTTTACCGTTGAAACGGTTATTTGAGTTTAAAGTCAGCTACTTTGATCGTCGTTGGGCCTAAATCCCAACTTTCCTACCGTACCCCTAGCCGGCCCGACTTTCTTTTTTTTTGGCCGCTGGGGAAAGTGCAGGGGCGGTTAATGGGGGGCAAATATTCCCATAGCCGGCGGACTTTGTCTCTCTCTCTTTTTGCCTGTCTCTCTCGGTCCAATCATTCCTCGGGGGAAATAATGGGATGGACTGTCTGACTCAAAAAACTCAACGGCTAAAAAACTCTCATTAAATTCAAACTAGCATGCCCAGACATCTCTCCATCCTCTATCTCTCTCTTTCTCTCACTCTCTCTCTCGCTCTCTATCTCTCGCTCTCTCGCTCTTTCTCTCGCTCTATCACTAGCTTCAGAATGCGTCCCCCCGAACCTCGTCTCCTCGTTCTCCTCGCTTGTCTACAGTTGTCCTCCGTAGGCGACGCAAATCCCCGAGAAGAGGCCCTAGTCCAGTCTGAGGGCCTCTTATACCAACAAAAAACCAATCCGAAAAGACACTAGCCAATGAGACCGAAGATGATCTGCTGACGAAGAGTACGGCGGGACTTCCGTCAACATTAGTTGATCGGAAATTGAGTCAACAAGTTCAAGACGGGCAGGAGACCCGGATAGAACATGAGAAAATTGACTTAAGATGGCTACCATCAACAGCAGCGCCTCGAAAACTGGAGCAACAAGGTCAAGAGATTCAAGAGAAAACTCGAAAAGTCGACTCCACAACTAAATCATCAACAGCAGCCCCTAGAAAATCTGGCCAACGAGCTCGAGCAGTACGACCAGAGCCCAGAATAGTCTCCAGCAGACTTGCGGGTACAGGAATCCTGGAAAAGGCTGGCCAACAAGTTCAAGCAGTTCAAGGCCTAGAAACAGGCGTCAAAATGGACTTCACAAAAGAACCGAAAATAGTATCCTCTCGGAAACTAGGCCAACAGGTTCAAGCAGTTCAAGGGAACGAGCGCAAAATAGACTCCAGAAGGCTCGCGTCAACAGTATCCGTTCGGAAATTGGGCCAACAAGTCCCAGCAGTTCAAGGGACCGAGAATAAACTAGATGCTAGAACAAGAGCATCTACAGGCGCCAGAACAAAGCGAGAAACCGACGAAGACGCCAACGATTTTCTGGGTCAATTCGAGTTAGCTTTTGATGACGACGAAACCATCCACTCAACAACTGAACAACCATGGGAAGTGGTTGGAGATGAACAAGCCGAAGATGGCTCTTATTCCATTGTCGACGTGCCGGATGCACTCCCAGAACTTGTCGTGCCATCAGAAGTTGATCAGCTGCCACGATTGGAATTGTTGCGTGTCTCGGAAGAGGGGGCAGACAGTGAGAGGGTGGATGATGCTGTAGAACAGGTATGTCCATTGGAGCATTCCGTTGTTTAGGGCGCCATCCAAGAACTGAAGATTATGGATGAACCGGCTGAAGCGGCTAGGCAATGCGATGAACGATGGGTTCGAAAATTGAGCCATTTTTGGGCGGGGTTACGGTAGCTGGGGTAAAATATAGGGAGAACGGAGATTTTAGGTGCTTTTGCATTAACGGGGGTCTTCCTTTAGTAACAATTTTTTATTGACTATTATTAAACGCAATACATTATACAAATTTCAGCAAAAAAAAAATTACGAAAATATCGATGTTCGACAAAAATTTAGAATTTCAACATTTTTTTAGTTTTATATGATTTTTGGCTTTAAATATAGTTAAATTTAAAGTTACCCCTAGTAAAATACTTGATATTACATTATACAAAAACTTATACAATACAGCTGAACTTATACAAAAAAATCAGCACACCCGAGAATGCCCTAGCACCGGATTTTCAGCCTTTGAGGTTAAAAGGCCGTTTGCGAGCCACCCGAACTAGGCTTGGCACAGTCTGTTTTTCGACCCCACTTTTTTGACGCCATCGGATAGAGCATGGTCGAATTAGTGGGACTGCATAGTTTTGAAATTTTAAAAAGTTTAATTTGGGGGTTTAAATGGACGTTGAAGTTGCAGACCCCCAAAAATTATCTTGGAAGTTACTTAACCAAATTCGCTGAAAATTTGTGCCAATACCTAATTTTGGACGGGGATCATTTCTCTAATACATTGCAAAGCGTGAAAATGGCCGGAACATAGGAATCTCGCGTACACAAAACAGTTTTTGGAAATTTTCGTTGTGAAGGGTTGTTGGCTGCGCGCTGTAAATAGCATAGAAAGATGCGCAAAAACTTTCTGCATCGAATGGTGTATCATTTAGCGCGCAGACAGAAACCCTTCATTTTGAAAAAAGGGCTTATAGGGTACCAAAAGAAAAATTCGAATATTTATGAAAACTAAAACATGGACTCCCATCTAGAGGGTCCAACCGCACGATCGCAAAAAAGAGCAAAAAGAAATTCGTCTTTTGAGAGGGGGCTGGGATTGAACTCGGGTCGTTCGCCTGGGACATGGCGGCGCCCACTAGCGGCTGTCCCCAGTGCCCCCAAGGCGGACCATCGCGGGTTCGATCCCCGCAAATCGTCAGTTCCGAGTGGGAAGGGAATTTCTTTTTACTCTTTTTTTGCAATGGATACAGTTTTATCTTTAGACCCCATACCCGTTTCCGATTTTTCAAAATATCCAAACCTCGGGAGTACGTTACAGCTTTTCTCCCGTTTAAAAATCGCGTTTTTTGAATATGAAGGGTTACTGTCTGCGCGCTAAATGATACACCATTCGATGCAGAAAGTTTTTGCGCATCTTTCTATGCTATTTACAGCGCGCAGCCAACAACCCTTCACAACGAAAAACTCCAAAAACTGTTTTGTGTACGCGAGATTCCTATGTTCCGGCCATTTTCACGCTTTGCAATGTATTAGAGAAATGATCCCCGTCCAAAATTAGGTATTGGCACAAATTTTCAGCGAATTTGGTTAAGTAACTTCCAAGATAATTTTTGGGGGTCTGCAACTTCAACGTCCATTTAAACCCCCAAATTAAACTTTTTAAACTTTCAAAACTATGCAGTCCCACTAATTCGACCATGCTCTATCCGATGGCGTCAAAAAAGTGGGGTCGAAAAAAACTGTGCCAAGCCATATTGGGGTCCGTTCGGGTGACCCGCGGACGGCCTTTTAAATTCATTTTCTTTTTTTTCTGGGGATACGATAGCTCGAGTGCATTTTAGAGGGAATCGAAAGTTTCTCGTTGTTTCGAAGGCATTTGTAACCTTATAAGCAATTTTTTGCACTTGCGTTACGGTAGGCAGCTATTTAAATGTTTTTTGAATTTTCGGATACGGTAGATCAAGTGTATTTTGGACGGAATAGATATTTCTGGTGGTTTTAATGGAATTTGCAAGTTTTCAAGGATGCTTTATAGAATTTCATTTATGTTAGGCAGCTATTTAAAGTTTTTTTTTTGAATTTTCGGATTAGACTTGCTGTTAAAAATCGAAAAATTCGATTTACCGTAGATTTCGGGGTACTTTATCGGTTACGGTAGATGATCTCATTTTCTCTAGTGGCGACGCCGCAAGAACCCGGGCAGAAAGGTAGGTTTGCAGCCGGGAAAACCCCGATTTTCCCTGGTTCCCTAAAGTGTACCCTTCCCCCCCATGGTGTTGTCGCGTTTTAGAAAATTGCTGTAAAGCCAAAAATCATAAAAATAGGGAAACAAAATGCTTTTGTTTAGGACGAGGGCTCGGGCGGGGTTTTGGATGAAGATGGACCAGGTATCGGTGGTGTAGGGTTACGGTAGCTAGGTAATTTTTTTAGGGAAGACACGGTCTTCACAGCCAATGCTTGAACTTCCGCCAGCTCCGACACCACCACCACCGCCACCTCCAGATTTTATGCGCGAGCAGGGTATGGTGGTTTATCGTTTTGAGTACGTAGTACACCTATGGACGAGGGTCCATTCGCCCTCAATGGCCCTTTAAAACGCTCATTGCTTACGTTTTTGGCGTCTCTAAACTTCCGAGTACGATATGCACCTATAGACGAGGGCTTCAATAGTCTTTTAAACCTGAAAATCCCGATTTTTCCGTGCCTTACCCCTTTTCGGTGCTTTTACACAATCGGGGGGGGGGGGGAATCAATTTTTCTCACTGTTTTTTGGTGTGTCTAGATCCCTTTAATTCTGCCGTACCAAGGGCGAGATAGCAGGGATTCTTTGCGGAAATTGCCCATTTTTCAGCCGCCCGTCCCGAACCATGGGCTAGTCGGGCCAACCTTGTGGATATGGATGGGGACAGTCTGATTGTTCCATTCGCCGGTCGCGGTGTCAAGAGTACTGTCGCGTAGTGCCCGCCCGCTAGATATGCCTGCCATTAATGCGCGGATTGATTGGAGAGAGCGCTAGGGAATGAGAGAGATTGTATTGTCCCCCAGAAAAGAGAACGATCCCTAGGCCGATTTTGCAGGCTACCGTAGAATTGGCCAATTTCTAAATACGTAAATTTCCCTTTTCAGCGTACACTTCGTCGAGCTCGTTCGTCGCCCAGGGACTCCAGGGGCCAAAGGGAGATCGCGGAGAGCCGGGGGTGGTAAGTTTTCATTTAATCCAATTTGATTCGACTTTTATGGCTTCTTTATCAAGATTTTAGTTTAATTAACCTATTTCAATTTTTAAATATTGACAACCTTGTTTTAATTTATCTAATTTATTAAGCGCTTTTTTCTTGCTTTAATTTTTAGCTTTTTTTAGCTTTGTTCTGCTCCCTTTAATGCCATTTTTCAGTGCTCGATGCCGTGTCGTGACGGGATTGTGGGCCCACCAGGACCCGACGGGCCCCAAGGTGTTCAGGGCCCACAGGGGCCGCAGGGACCGGCAGGTAGGGCATTTATCTTTCCCTCTCTCATCTCTCTCTCTCTCTCTCTCTCTCTCTCGCTGCGGAGTACTCTTTGAAGGTACCAGCAAGGCTGAAAACCAACCCCTTCAAGCGCCTAGGTGTCGACAATCATACCCGATTTTCAGGCCCGCCCGGGCCTCCCGGAATTGCCGTACAAAGCAGCGGAAGCGGCGGGGTCACGATCCCCGGACCACCTGGACCACAGGGCCCACCTGGAGTTCAGGGTTCGCAAGGTGTTCAAGGTTTTCTGGCTAGCCAATCCCTTTAATAAAATTGCTAGGGCCTCGCGGTGAGCCGGGAATGCCGGGTAGGGACGGACGATCGTTTGATAGATTGGCTGAGGAGGACTATGAAAGGATTATTGCTGATCCCAGGGTTAAGGTATGTTTTTCTCTAGCTCTCTCTCTCTCTCTCTCTCTCTCTATCTCTCTCTCTCTCTCCGCTGACTCGCTTTCAACCGCTCAAACTAAACCGCATGAAACTTGTAAATCTACATCGGCTGGGGTAGAGCCTTAAAATGATAAACCTGGACGCCTCGAAGACGTCGCAATCACCATCAAGCTGGAAAATTGGCGGAAAATGCCGTATGGAATGCCGTATGCCGGCGTTCCATTTTCTACTACCGTTTTCTCTATCTCTCTATCTCTCTCTCTCCCTCTCTCTCTGTCTCTCTCTCTCTCTCTCTCTCTCTCTTTTCTCGCTCTGGCCATCTCTCTCCATTTTCAGGGCGAAAAAGGCGAATGTGAACGCAGCAACAGCCTAGATCAACTCCCGGCCTACAATTCTGAAGTACACTCCCAGCACAGCAAGGTAAACTTTTTATTTTTATGGATATTACTGTATTACCGTAGCCCTATTTCAATTGTTTAGGGCCCGAAAGGTGATCGTGGAGACCAAGGACCCCCAGGGCCACCCGGACCCCCTGGAATCGATGGAAATTCGGGAGGAGGTAGGCCAGACTAGCGGTGGTTTCTGGGGAATCGTGAATTTTGCGGTGTTTTATTACTCTTTTTAAGGAATTTTGGGAAGCTAGCAGAGATTATTTGCGAAATTTGGAGCTTTGAAGGCTAGCAGGGATCCTTAAGGATTCTTTTTGCGCACTGGCGTGATTCTTTGCGGAATTTTGATAAAACTAGCAGCGATCCTTGGGGAATTTCGGAGGCTAGCATTGATTTTCTGGGAAATAAATTTTTTTGTGAGCTAGCAGAATTTCTTGGGGAGTTTTTGGTAGGCGAGTTAGTAGTGATTATTGGGGAATTTAAGCGAGATAGCGGCGATTTTTGAGAGTTTAGGAAATTCAGGCTCTTCCTCCTCTTCCGGCCCTGCCACTGCCCCAATCTTCCAGACAACCGTTGACCTGTTCGGGCTTGGCCGCCATCTCCGGTACGTTCTTTAAACCCTGCCCCAACTACCGCAACCCCCAGTGAGGGCAGTCTAGCCTTTGTCACGTCATCTCAGCAGCTGTTCATTCGCGTCACAAATGGTTGGCGGGAAGTGATGGTAAAGGAATTGATTACGGCATCTAATCCTGAATTTTCAGCTCGGTCAATATCATCCGATACTCGAGGCTCGTCCATCTACGGTAGGTTATGGCAATTAAGTTTTAAAGGAACGCAGAAGCGGCGAAAATCTAGTTTTTCAAAGTCCAAAGTATCAATAGTTAGGTGATGCACCAAATGACGCTGTATAGAATTTTTTGGTGTTATTTGGTGTGTCACGCCGTCGTCGAGATTTAATGGTTCGTAGGGTCGATGCTCGGACTTACCAGTCCCTTTAAACGCCGCCGTCATCAAGTGAAATCTATGAATTTTACAAGGAGGCTTTGCGAAAAAATCCATAGACATGCCTTGACAGTTCCTGTAAAGGTACCGGAAAGCGCCGGAATCGACCCCTATATAGGCCGGGTCTCGACCGCTACGTATCGCTCCAAAAGACGATGAAGATTGGCTGATTAGCGTCTTTTTGGAGTGTCGCATAGCTATCGACAGCCAGTCATCGCAAGGGGTTGATTTTCCCCAAATTAATCTTGCTTCTCGTGGCCCCTTTAATGGGCCACGAGAAGCAAGAATCGACCTCTTCTATCGATTAGTTCTCGACGGCTACTTAGCACTTCAAAAGACGATGAATCTCAGCGTATTTGGGTCTTGTGAACTATCGCGTCGCTGTCGAGACCCAGCAAAAGGCAGGGGTCGATTCTGACACACTAGTCAGCCTCTTGAAAAAATATCTTTCAAGCCGATCGTATCGGAAAACAATTTGCGCTCGAACACGCTGGAATATTGGGTATGAGGAAATGTCGTGTTGTCCAAAATTGAATGAAAGCAGCATCACCCATGTTTTCCAAGCTTTTTTTTACGAGATGAAAGTCACTCTGTATCTCTCTCTATCTCGCTCTCTCTCGCTTTCTCTCTCTCTCTCTCTCTCTCTCTCTCTCTATCCCTCGCCTTCCAGCTGGGCGATCGGGCAGTCGTGCAGCGACACCGGTGTCGATTGCCCGCCATCACGGCGCGTCGCTCGGTTACGGTAACTGGGGCACCAGATAGCACGTGTTGGCCATGGGTTTGATGGGTCAGGCTTGGCTATTGACTTCAATGGCCCTTTAAAGAGAAAGAGAGAGAGAGACAGTGAGAGAGAGAGAGACAGGGAGACCTCGCCAATTTGAAGCCAAGCCAAGCCAAAGCCCGTTAAACCCCCTACCTCCCGCCAAAAGCCCCCCTTACATTTTCATCATCTCCCTCCCAATCCCCCTTGTGTTTGGGTCAGTCCCCCCTAAATAGTGCCCTTCTCTCTCCAAGCTACCGTAGTCGCACCGTGGGCCACAATCGACAGTGTTCTCTTTTTGTGGGTTCTGGTGCGTTAGCGTGGGGGGGTGTAAACCTATTTTATTTAGTAGCGCGTGTATCCTAATAAACATAAATATTAGTATTTCCTATTATTAAAAGCATGCCTGATTTTTTTACTTATATAATTTTTTACAAATAGTTTTAGCAAAGAGCGTAAAGGTCATTAAAACGTAGGAAAAACCAGGCCCTCCCCCCGCTAACGCACCAGAACCTCTTTTTTACGGGGCACAAAACCGCCCCCAATAATTGTGTCGTTCGTCGATTAGAGCCCCCACGGGTAGATACTAGATAGAGCCAAAAACCCCCAATTTACCCCAAATATGCTTTGTTGAAGTTCATAGTCCTGAAATTGTGCAAAAATCAAGAGGTTTTACGGATTGTAAAATTTCAGGAAACCCCACCTATTGAGACGCAGAAACAGCCGATGGCCGAGGAGCCGAGAGTACAGGTATTGCCCAGGGCTTACGGTAATTAGGGCAACTATTAGAATCCTGTGCGAAATTCGTACTACTATGATCATCAACTGCCGGCGGGACATCCACAGGAGAAAGAGAGGGTGGTGGGTGGAGATAATTAGGGAGAGAGAGAGAGGGGGAGAGGGAGAGAGAAAGAGAGAGAGCGAGAGAGAGAGAGAGAGAGAGAGAGAGAGAGAGAGAGAGAGGAAAGGAGAGTACGAGAGGGAGCGAGCGAGTGAGTGAGAGAGAGTGAGCTAGCGAGAGAGAGGGGGAGAGAGAGGGAGCGAGAGCGAAAGAGAGCAAAAGACATTTTAGTTTTTTTTGCTATAACCCTTTTTCCAGCTTCACCTGATCGCCCTAAATCAACCAATGTCGGGACGTATGTCCGGTCTTCGAGGTGCTGATCTACAATGCTATAAAGAAGCGCGCCAAGCCGGATTTTCAACAACTTTCCGCGCATTGTTGAGCAGTAAAACACAGGTGATTTTTTATTTCCGTTTTCTAGATCAATTTTCGTTATGTTTCGTCAATTTTGAGGGTTTATAACTTATATTTTCTTGTTCGCCAGTGAAAAACGTACGTTTTGATCTACCTTACCGGCCTTTAGCTCAAAAAAGAACCGAGACTTACCGGGTCTACTATATAACACTTAAACTACCGTACCTCACTATATTCTTTTCAGGACCTCGTGAACATTGTGCACAAAGTGGATCGCGGTACCCGTGTGGTGAATGTGGATGGAGAAGAGCTGTGGCCATCGTGGGATGGACTAATCGAGGGTAGACCACCAGCTGATGGCGTCGCTCTACAGTCATTCCATCGTCAAGACGTCTTCCAATCATCTGAATGGTAGGCTAGCAGAGAACATTGCGGAAAAGTATATGGGTTCTGGCTTTTATCGATTTTTAAGTACAAAAACTTCACTAAAACTATTTAAATTTGCAATACATTTAAATTTTTAAATTTTCTATGGATTTTCAGCGATCTAAATCTTACTATATATAAAAAAGTAGTGTATGTGTCTGTGTCTGTGGACACTTTGCATAAATGACTCGAAAAAACGGGGTTACCAAGATATCGCGAAGGGGGAAGGGTTTTTGGGCTCAGTCGAAAAGTATTTAGGGGTATTCGAGGGCGTAGATTACTGCACGCTTATCAGATTTTTAAGAAAATGACGATTTATACCCTATTTTAGTGTTTTAAAAACATAGGGAAATGCCCTCATTTGCATACGAGGCGCTAGGAGGCTCAATTTGGATGTTGTCATGCTCAAAGTCGGTCGCTTTTGTGATTTTTAAGGTCGAGAGGTTGGCACTAATTTGCTAGAGTATGCAAAGTGCCCAACAGCTTCAGACCCCGTGCAAAGGCCAGGGGTGAAAAGCCGCGTAGCGCTTTTCAACCCTGGTATTGATTAAAAAATTATAAAAATATTTATAGACCGCTTTAGGCGTAAAAATTCAAAAAACTACTAAATTTTTTTGATTCTTGCTCAAAAATTTACGAAAATAACAAAACTTTCAATTTTTTATGACTTTTATTCATCAAAAGGAATTAAAACCCTAAAACTTGGCTAAGTAGGCAGCAGCTCCTCCCCCGCTAAGAAACCAGAACCGAATCGACCATTTTCAGGTCTGATCGCCGTGTCTGGCACGGATCGGTGGATGGCGGCCTCCGATCGTCGGATCTTCTTTGCGATGGCTGGAGGACTGGTAGTGCTTGGGAGAACGCGCTCGCGTCACCTGTACGTTTTACACCAAAGAACGAATCACCGAAAGGTTTTGTAGTTGGAACGCGGGATGCCGTTGGTGGGGATGGCGCAGAAGGTCTCTTGCGACTCCAAGTTGATTGTGCTCTGCGTCGAGGTGAGGTTTCTGAAGTTATAAGCTTCAAAAAAGGCAAAATTGACTCGATTAAGCTCGAAAAAGCTGTTTAATTTGTAGCTTAATGCGTGTACGGAATCGAAAACGCTCGAAAGGCGGTGTAGTTTGTAGGTCATTGCGTTTCCGCCGGGTAGATATTTCTAAATTTCGAAACTAGCAAAAATATGCCACCTATAATCTATTACGCTCGAGAAAACATGTATTTTACTCCCCATTTCGTTTAGTTTTCTCTTATAAACTTTTGAACTTCATGCAAGAAACTTCGGGGTATAATCGATTACGCTCGAAAAAGATGTTGTCTTGTCAATTTTCTCTTTTTCAATTTTCCTGATCAAAGCCTGTAAAAAAAAACTAAAAATAACGGTTAAAACTTGCAGAACATGTCGAAATACAACGTCGACCGCATCCTCGCCAAGAAGAACGTCCACGAACGAGACTAAATCACATTTTTTTAATTTCTTACAGCCCACCTTTATCTTTTTCATTACTCTTTTATCTTTAGAAAAAAATGGCCATCTCACTTCCATTTTCTCGGTTTTCCCCTCCACAATCCATTCCGTCTTTTTCAACATTAGATCGTCACTGCCCACCCGGAGATTTATCATACCACTTTATTTCTAAAGTTTAAAAGTTCTCAACGCTTTAAATTAAATTAATTTCCTTTAACTTCCGCCATCTCTTTTTCTTGGGGTACTCGACTCTTTCTAGCCAATTTTAAAACGGCGAAAGCTTTTCCAAGCTTTGCACTGCCTCGAATTCCGACTAGTTTAATTTGGCGCAATCTCGCAATTTAATTTTCCTTTTTCCACAAGGAAATAATGCTGCCAGCTAACTGAAAAAAAACAACTTCCCGCAATGTTTTCCATACTCCCCTAATATCAATCGCTATCCCTTCGTTCAATTTGTATTTTGTGATTTATCGCTTTAATTCGACATAAACATATTGAACTAGCGAGGAGTCACTGTTTAAAAGACAAAACAGCTAGCTTTTAGAGCGCGAAAATTTAACTTTAGACTAGAAGATTTTAGAGAAGTACAAAAGTTCAATCCAAGCCCTCGAAAAACCTTTCCAAGGTGGTTTTTGACGCTGTATCCGAATTTGGTGCTTGTTTTTCGCCAAATGCCGATATATTAATAAGCGGGCATTGTTGTATTCCATTCAGCACGAAAAATGATTCACAACTCTCACTTTTACCGGTTTTTATTCGAATTCCTGATTTGCCGCTCTGGTTCCGGTTTCTATTGTCAGTTACCAGCGTTTTACATGAAAATTTAGGTATAAAATGCGCAGCAAAACTATCCGTCCCGATCAGGGTTGGTCACAATGATCGGGGGTCCGCGTCCGTCCGCGTCCGTCCGCGTCCGTCCGCATTTCTTTGCGCGTTTCTTTCCAGGCAACACAAGCTGGCGCTCCCGCCGAATTTGGACAACGCCGAGCCGAAGGCCATCTTCTACTCGACGCAGCCAACTGCCGGCTCGGATGAGGCAAGCCAAGTGGAGTCGACGATTTACCTACATAATGCCGATTCACAGAATGCCGATTTACAGAATGCCGATTTACAAAATGCCGATTTTACAAAATGTCGATTTACAGAATGCCGATTTTACAAAATGCCGATTTACAGAATGCCGATTTACAAAATGCCGATTTACAGAATGCCGATTTACAGAATGCCGATTTACAGAATGCCGATTTACAGAATGCCGATTTTGCATATTTTGGGTTTTGCATCGAAACTACAAACAGGATCCCCATAAAAAAACATTATCCGACTTGGGCATGGCGAAACCGCCAGATCTGAAGCTTAGCTTTTACTTTTTTTTCATAAAAACCCTATTTCAACGTTGCAAAGGGGCCTCCCTTAGGTTACTAAGCTAACTTTTTCTATCGAACAGTCCTCTCTATACTTCGTCGTCCCCCCCGGGGGGATCCCCACCGGAGGTCCTGCCCTTTCCATATAATCTCGAAACGGCTGTACCGCTGGCTTTGTTCTGGAAATGAGGAAAATTCTGGTCGAGCTCGCCCGACAAAACAATAGTAGAAAGTTCTGATTTACCTGACAGAGAATCGATGGAAAATCAGAGTGTATACCTACCCAAAATTCTAAATAATTGAAAGGCTGGGCACTCAAATCTTTGAGACTGTAAAAATTTGAAAATTAGAGCAAATTAGCTCGTTGGGGCTCTCGGCATTTCAGAACTTTCGACAACCACATGCTGCTGTATTTTAAATTATCAAAAATAGCAGCTCTTTAACAAGTATTGAGATCTATCTAACCACACATTGCGCGCACTTGCTAGTCGGGGGCAGGGGGATCCCCCCAGTGGTCCCCCCACCGTCCACGGGTCCCCCAATCCTACACACGTCTGCCCCGGTCCCGCTATTGCGCGCCCCCAGGCATACGGTACCCCGCCCCACCCCCACTCCCCAGTGCCCTTTCAAACTGTTTTAACTTATTTATACAACCCTGGGGAGGTTTTTCACAGATTTTTAAAACTAAAATGTTAAAGTTCCTGAGGAGAACTATATTTTGACGACTTTTAGGAGGTAGTGTCTCGAATAGGAAAAAAGTGCTCAATTTAGAAAAATTGTCGCTGTTAGCCTTGAATTTTGTCAGTACTGGCTTCGGACGGAGGTGATGTTTTGATTTTGGGTTTAGGAAACATTTGACGGTGTTGCTGATGCTTTCTGCCAATAGAAGCACGGGTTTTTAGCATTTCAAGATTTATAGTAGGCGGTTCTGCTTACGTGATCAATATAGTTTTGAAAATCGGCACCAGGCGGTGCAAAGCTAGGTTGCTTCGTAAAAGATTCTGCTTTTGAAAAGGGTTGCTTGATCGTGACAACAATGAAGAATTGATCAACTGACGTCACATCCCCTTTTAGACCCTGCATAATTTTCAAAAATTGAGGAAATCTGACGCACAAATTGGAGTTGCGGCTGACGGAGCATCTTGCCAGGGACCTCGCGCATTTGCGTGTCCAATTCGACTCCCCAGCGGTCCATTATTTCGTCGCGCGGCACGAGACCACCGGCTTGCCGCTGTTCATCGTCAGCGCCCACCATCTGCATGATCATATCGGCTCGCTCGGCGGGGCCAAGAGCGCTTCTCTGAAAAAGTTGCGATTCATTCAATAAAGAGAGAAAATTTCAATTTTTTTTGGTTGATTTGAAACATAAACTTTAAAAAAGCTGGAACAATGTTGAGAAACATAAAAAAATTTGTCATGTTGGGGTTCCAAATCACTTTTTTTGCCAAAAAAATTGGGAATTTCATTAATGCCTAGGTATTTATACCTTCAAGGATAGTTTAATTTTAGTTCTGCCGCCAATAAAACAGTTTCCCCACCCTAAAAAAACAAGTTTTCTTACCCTTACGAAGGCGCTCAATAGCTCCTCCCGGGGCTGCCCTTTATACTTCTGGGGGTCGTCGGTCAGCTGCAGGACCTCGAAGGGCATGAAGGTCTCCTGAAAAAGCATTTTTCAATCTGGGCAAAAACGAAATCGAAGCCGCAAGCGCGCCGTCACTCAAAGCTCAGGCAAAAAAAACACCCACCTTGACTTTATGCACCTTGACTAGCGGCAGGTTTGGATAGCGAAGCCGGAGGTTGTGACGCATCAAAAAATACTCCTCCACCGACGCAAACTGACCATCGTCGAGCCTAAGCAGCTGCTATGTAAAAGTTACAGGAGATATACCGGAACGTGTGTGTCCTGGCCGTTTTTTCGCTAATCCCGTAAACTTTGTAGCGGCGTGGCGCGGAAGTGTGGTACGCAATCAACTCCACTCCTAGAAAATCCGATCAAGAAAGAAAGAATTAAAGAACCTCGCAAGGCTTCCAAAAGGTCCTTGCGTCCTCTGCTGTTCAGCTTAGCGTCGAAGGCGTTTATGTTGAAGCCGGGAGTGCGGCGGCCTAAAAAATGGGGTCCATAGCTTCATTTCTCTTCAAAACGTCGACTTTCATAATGTCGAAATTCGTGACCATGCCATTTTATAATTTTGGAATTTGGGGAGATTTGGGTAAGACTCCAGATAACCCCCCATCCGGCCCCCAACTTTCGTATCTCGGCTCCTTATTGGTCGTATAGGTGCGTAAAGTATACCAAAATGTTCGTCTTGCTCTGGCGGGTATTCTGGTCTACTTAACACAACTGTAGATGAACAGAGAGCCGAGATACAAAAGTCGGGGGCCGGCTGGGGGGGGGGGGAATATCTGGAGTTCAGCCGAAATTTGTTTATGGCAAAACTCGACCTTTCAAAATGTTGGCATTCTCGATTTCAATTTTATGAAATGGATTTCGACGGTTTTACAGCAAATTTTGTGTTTGTATCTTTCAAAAAACTGCTCCTCAAGATCAAAGACCAAACCCACGTTCCAGTATCTCGAAGCACTGATCCAGTAGCGTATTTCCTGCATGGTAATAGAATTTGTAGGTCACTGAAAAGACGAGTTATACTTTCACAATTATTCCCTCACAATCAACGTTGACGAGCGGCGCTTTGCACATTAAATTGAGCTTCAACGCGGCGTGCAAGCCCGCCCAAGCCCGGACGCCGTGGCCAAGGCTGATCTGGAACCCGAATTGCGTACACATTAAAAAACCTACACAAAACTTGTCGCTCTCCCGCCGGTTCTCGTGTGCCAGCTGGACCTTGTAGATGTTGTTCTTGAACGTCGCATAGCGCTGGGAGTCCGGGCTGAAAATCGTTCATTTCTAGAATTGAGCCTCAACCAACTGGAGAGGGCAGCGAACGCGGGCGGACAGCAGGAGATCGAGCAGCGCGCGAGCGTGCTGGATGTCTTGAACTAAAAGAAGGGATACGACCTGATTACACGAAACGACTTATTAACTTTTCTTAAAAAGCTGTACAGTTCTATTTGGAGCGGGTGAAAAAACTGTGAGGGCGGAAAAGTTGCGGCTACTTCTTTTTGCTGTAGCTATTTTATAATACGTTATTCTGAGCTTTCATTAAAACTTTTTGTATATTTTTGATGATCTTTCGAATGACGTTCAGGAAATTTTGTAAAAATACAGAAAATGTCGAAAACTAGCTGCACACTTAATGTTCCCATGCGGAAACCGCTTTTAAATCCTGTTTTTACCATAATTATTTTATATTAAACTGTTTTCAGATGAAATTAAAAATCTTAGTATATTTTTTGATGCGCTATAAACGGGGGTCTCTGAAATATCGGCAAAATAGTGAAAATATCGAAAATTAGCATGCCTACCCAGTTTCAAGAACAGAGGTTGCTCTAACTTTTTTGTATTACAATATTTTGAGCTAAAACAAACCCCCTTGGTATGTTTTTTTGACTTACTAGGAGAGTTGTGGCGAAATCCGGCATTCTGAGCTCCCGTAATTGATATCATCATTTTGTACAACACCTGAAAACGTTCAATAAAGTCCGTGCAAGGATTGTCAATTACCCGCTTTCCCCGAGAAAATCCCGTGTAGTCGAATACGCGTTTTTCCTGGATTCACGGCAGCGTATTGGCTCCGCGGACGTAGAGAAGATTAACATCATTGAAGACGTAATTCAAAGGGACCGCCCACCCGTCCACAAAGAAAACGTCAGCTAAAAAAGAAAAGTTTCGCGCTAAGAGTTCCGTGGAAACTCACTGAGGAAGACGTCCGGGTTGGCTTCAGCTATTTTCCAGAATATCGGTGAGATTTCTTCGCTGAAATCGAGAATTAGTCGCTTTTTGTAACGCAAGATCTATAGATATAAAAATCTTCAAAACGTACCGCTTGCGGAGGATCTCCCTTTTCTCCCCTTTTATCACCTCCACATTATAAAGCACGAACTAAAAATGGTGAATAACCGGCCGGACAAAGAAAAACTACCCCAATGTTGTCGGGAGTTTTGACGGGAAAGTGGTTGCTGAAGAGCCGGATCGACGAGCAGACCTTCGGGTTGACACCGCCTTCCGGACGCCTGCAGAATTGGAGCGCCTCGGACTGAAACAATAAGCGTAGAACTTAGCAACAATGTAGAATGCTGAATAACAGAAATTCGGTTTTATTGCTAAGAATCCACCACCCTTTCCGCTAACGAATCAGAACTCCCAAAAACCGCTAAAAAAATACCAAATACGGTAAGAGTTCACTTTACCCCCCACAGCCTAAGGGTCTCAAAGTTTTCGCTAATTTCGCAATTTTTTCGGGATTTTCTTAAAGACCATCGATAGAGCGCCAAAAAATATACAAAAAGTTGAAATTTCAGCCCACAATAATGTAAAATAAAAAATTTATAGCCAAAACCTTCCGGCTGGGGGGTTAAGTCAACCGTAGCCAAAAATAGACTAAAAACACTAGAAGTTTTGTCAGGTAAATACAGGCCAGACAGCTAACACTCCAAAGCCCAACAACCCCACTGGATGAACGTTTCTCGACTGCTGTCCAAGCGGGCGAGCTGCTGAACTTGTGGAGCCAGAAGCCGAGGGCAAAGTGCTAAAAGTTGTTTTTTAAAGCCGGAAAATCTTACCCCCGCCCAGAGTCGTTTAGCGCCACCTGGGCCAACCGCTCGGTGATGTTGGTTGAATGCCCTGAAGAGGAACCGTGGCTCGACGCGCGACTGCGGGCAGGGCTTGATGGGTTTGGCAGATCTGAAGTAGCGGTATTGGCGGATGGAATCATGGGAATGGACCTGGATTCGATATGTCCGAAGATGAGCTGGAAGATGGCGTCGCCGACATTTGATCTGAAATGAGCAGGTGACGAAAAGAGGGAGAGAGAGAGAGAGGGACAGAGAGAGACAGAGATAGAGAGAGAGAGAGAGAGAGAGAGAGAGAGAGAGGACAGCGGGAGAGACTCTAAGAGAAGAGAGAGAGGGAGAAAGAGAGAGAGAGAGAGAGAGAGAGAGAGAGAGAGAGAGAGAGAGAGAAGCGCAGGAGAGCATTGAGTAATTGCTCAGAATTACAAGCTCTGTCGAATGGACTAGTGTCAAAAGCGAATGCATAAGTTTTGGCCCGGATTTTCCCGCGGATCTTTGGCGAGCCATTTTTACCATCTGCTATAGGTCAGCCGGAAAATGCCCCGGGCCAGCGATAAGCTTTCGAGTCATTAATGGATGTCTTTGAATCCCAAATCATCGAAAAACAAAATGAAAAATGTCAATAACAATGATTGTAAAAGATAAATGCATATGGTTGCGAAAAATTTATTTACTGTAATAATGGCAATTATTAAACATGTATTCAAACTAATCGAAATTTAAGCAAAAAGTTATTCAGTGGAGGCCATCTACTCAAATGATGAATACTTTATATTACCCATATCTCGATAATCTCGCTATCAGAAACCGAAATTTAATTTTATTTACCATATCACTCACTGAAAGTTTTAGAAAATGCATAACCCAGACATACCAAGATGATAGCTTGCGCATCACCGTAAAATCATTATTCTGTACGATTTTAACCGCTGAATAATCGTCAAGTTTTGAAATAGGTAGAGAATAACGGCTCGAAGCGAATATACAAAAAAACTTATTTTTACGCTTTAAGGTTAGTCAGTCCATATTTGATCGTGAACAAAAAAGAGAGCAAGAATATGAGAGCCGTATTGGACTGCGAAACAATTCCTTTTTAATTTAATTTTCGTTTTTTGTTTTAGTAAATTAATAATTGTTACATTGCTAAAATTAAATCCATAAATTTTGTAAAATTTTGTTTTTATGGCAAAACGCTTCTCGAAAGTATAGAAAGAAGAGGGTGGTTAAAGCCAAAAGTAACGCAAAACCACTCTTTCTAGGCAATACAATCTTACGCATAGATTAAGCCAAGTGGAGGTTCGATGTAATATGATCAGTAGCGATAGCCCTTTGTCTAAACCGTTGTGTCACCCCCCATCGGGGCCCTAGGCGCCAAAGACCTACAGTCACAGGGTGCCGCAAAGTTCACAAATGCCAAGTCATCCCTCCCATCCCCCCACCCCTGTCAAAACTCGCAAAATCATTGCGTGCGCCAAGGCAATCGATCTCAACCTCGCACCTTCCTTTGGGGTGGGCAGATCGCTGAAACAGCACCATTTGGTGCTAGGTAAGCTGTCTCGACGCGAAAATGATAATACACTGCCCAAAAAGCAAAACCGAATTTGGTTTTGAACGCGTCAAGTACCAGAAAACTTTTATTTACTTGTAGATGAAGACACGGTTAGTACTGATAAGAAGTATATACTTGGTTTACCGCGGGGTATATGCTTAAATGCCGGGCCTCTTGCCCTATAGGTCATGGGGCTACACCTACACATACTTCACAGCCGCGTAGGCCGGTTGGGCGTCGGTATCTCAAAAATCATAGCTCCCCGCGCAAAACGGATTCAAAATAGGGGCCCAGCACAAGAAAAAATCGATCTAGGGAGATGCAAAACTATGCTCACGCCTGGCTTTAGGAAGTAGCGGGCTAGCAGAGTTTCTTTGGGAAGGGGGAGGCTAGCAGAGATTCTTTGGAAGGGGGAGGCTAGCAGAGATTCTTTGGGAAGGGGGAGGCTAGCAGAGATTCTTTGGGAAGGGGAGGCTAGCAGAGATTCTTTGGGAAGGGGAGGCTAGCAGAGATTCTTTGGGAAGGGGGAGGCTAGCAGAGATTTTTTGGAAAGGGGTAGGCTTGCAGAGATTCTTTAGGAAAGGGTTATCTGGCAAAGATTCTTCCGGAAATGACAGGCTAGCAGAGATCATGTAGGAAAGAACCAGTTAGCAGAGATTCTCTAGGAAAGGGCAGGCTAGCCGAGATGCTCCAGGAAGGGATGTCTCGCTACGGCCACAGGCCATAACATGTTAGTTCTATCATAAGACACTTTAGACCACTGTAACGTCCCTTACAGGATGGGGTAGGACTAGCAGAAATGCCCTGAGAAATGCCAGGCTAGCCGAGATCGCTTGGAAATAGGTGGAGCCAGCTGACTGAAACCATTTGGGAATTTTTCCTTGACAGTATCTCAAAACGAGAGAACCAGAACCTGACCGGCCACCACGTTTTGAATTTGCAACCCGGAGTCGAATCAATGCGACGAGGCTTTTTGAGGATGATTCATTCCCCATCTGTACCCCCACCCCGTACCCCTTTTACCTCGACCTCGTACTCCTTTTGTACCCCCACCCCGTACTCCTTTTTACCCCCATGGGGCCCCCATGTACAGGGTGTCCCAAAAACGAACCTTCTGGCGTTTCGCCGTGTTACATCCAATCAACCCCAAATTTGGACCAGAAGTGTATCAGATCCTAAATAACAACAATCCTGACTTATAGCCCCGTAGCCATAGTAGTTCTCGAGTTATAACGAAAATACTGTTTCCCCGCAATTCTAAGCATTTTTTTCGGCTCTTTTTGGACTTTGCATCGATTTGCATCGACTTCCGGCTGCGAATCCCGAATTTTGCTTAAGATCTTGGGTAATTTTTCGTTGTAAAAATCGTTTAACTCGAAGTTTATTTGGTTAATTTTAGTCCGGAAAAAATTTCTTAAGGTAAAGAAGGCCTACCGGATCATTTTCACTTAATGTTTAGGGGGTCTAATCCCACGAAAACCCTATGAAAAATTGAAAATCAAGTTTGTTTTGTTATAACTCGAGAACTACTATAGCTACGGGGCTATAAGTCAGGATTGTTGTTATTTAGAGCCTGATACAGGTTGGCGGTCACGATTTCGAAAATCACCATTTCGAAAATCACCATTTCGAAAATCACCATTTCGAAAAATCACGATTTCGATAAACACGATTTCGAAAGTCACCATTTCGAAAAGACACGATTTCGAAAAGACACCATTTCGAAAATCACCATTTCGAAAAGTCACGATTTCGAAAATCACCATTTCGAAAATCACCATTTCGAAAATTACCATTTGGGAAACACAGGATTTAGCAATAGCCCATTTCCCAGTCGCAGAAAAAAATGATTTTCGTTGGCTGGTTCGAGGTTCTGGGGTCTATTTTTCCACTGGAGATATGATTAATTTCATTAAAGACACCACTAAAACAATTTCTATTACATCACTAATCATATCCGAGAGAAATCGTGGTTTTTCGACACTGCAATTTTTATGCCTGTTTGAAGACCGGGTCTTTTCGAACTGGGGATTTTCGAAATCGTGTCTTTTCGAAATGGTGTCTTTTCGAAATGATGACTTTCGAAATGGTGTTTTTCGAAATCGTGATTTTTCGAAATGGTGATTTTCGAAATGGTGATTTTCGAAATCGTGACAGGGAATCCCTGATACACCTCCGGTCCAAATTTGGGGCTGATTTAATGTAACACGACAAAATGCCAGATGGTTCGTTTTTTTGGGACACCCTTGATATTGCCATAGTATATTGCCTTGCATTATCGGTCCGCCATATCCTTCTCACCGCACTACAAACGAAGTGGGTGGTCTGGGAATCCGACAGAAGACTTCCGGATCGTGCTGTGAGGCTGCGAGAGAACGATGTTCCCGCATCGTAGAACTTCCAAGGCTGTTTTCGGTGTGTGATACAGCATGTAGCATAGTTATAAAAACTTTCGAAAATACATAGCTTTATTGCAAAAAGTAATTTTTGGCCAACTACTTGCTAAGCCTCAAATTTTCGGGAGCACCTTCTTGCAGAGACCGCTGCGGAGGGTGGTGAAGCCCTAAAAACAAATTCCAGCTAAAAAATTACTCAAGAGATCGATCAAGCCTTTTATAAAAATTTAATTGAAATTCAACGTAAATTAACCTTAATATCATCCCATTTTCGCAGCGTCTCCGGCGCGTCGTGCTGGATCGGGTTCGCGTACATCTGAAAGGGCGGCTAGCAGAGGTTCTTTGGGAAACTCACGAAATTTTTCGGAAAAAAGACAAAGCCTAGGGAAATTTTTCTAAAACGCATTAAATTAGTATCTATGCTAAAAAGTCTTAAAAACCGCCTATTAAATTACCATAACACCATAAACCCCGGGGCCCGGGTTCGGCTCGCCGTCGAGGAAGTTTTGATAGTACAGCACCGAGCCATCGGTCCACGACATGTTCTAAATTTGCGAAATTTGCTTAAGCTGAAGATTTATATAAATAGCTAATTTGCATAATTGCACTTAACGAACCATATTGTCGATTTTCAACCCGATCCACGCCAAATCCTGCCAACTCTTCAGATATGGGATTTCCATCAGCACTGAAAGGGCAACATTGGGGCAGGCTAGCAGAGATCATTGAGGAAACGAGGGCAGACTAGCAGAGATCTTTGAGTAATCGAGGGCAGGCTAGCAGAGATTCTTCTGGAACTTACTAGATGCAAAGCGATTCTCGGTATTCGAGTGAATCGAGGCGAGGTGGGCACCGTATTGTTGACAAGCTTCTTCGGCACCCATGAAACTGTAGGAGCCGTCGGGAAGCTAAACATAAAAATTAATCAGGTCCAGCAGGGCAAACGAGCAGAAATTCTTTCGGAAAATTTGGTATTAATGGCGCAGCTTACCATGAAATAGCAGGAGCGCGTTTTAGGGAACAGTGTCCAGCCGGCAGGACAATCCGAACCGCTCTGGGCTTCGTGGAGGCAGTGGGAGAGGGCGTTATACTCGAGGGCGCATACTTCTGAAATGCAGAGTGGATAGGTCGACTCCTAAGCCGAAGCCTGAGCCCAAGCACAAGCTTAAGCCTAAGTCTAAGCCCAAACCCAAGCCTAAGCCTCAGCCTAAGCATGGCATACGCCCAAGCGTAAGCCTAAGCCCAAACCTCCTAAGTCTAAGCCTAATACCCACCGCCTTCCTCCGCATACACCAGATTCAACCCAACGAGCAATAACGTCAAGAGCAGCTTCATTTGTGCGTAGCTGAACTTTTAGCGGAATATGCCCTAAGGCAAAACGGGATGGCAGACTGCTGTGACGTTGCCGTGGATTTTGGAGGGGACAGCCACGCCCTTCTATCAAACCTCCCAAAGAAGGTTTTGAAAAAAGTGAAGGGCCCCATCCTTTTCAGGCATCACAATAGACCCTAGGGCCCTATTTTTGGGTGGGAGAGAGAGAGCGAGAGAGAGAGGGGGAGGGAGAGAGAGAGAATGCAAAAGCCATGATGGGTTTAGATAGAGGATCTGGGCTGAGCCCATAATCCGCGCGTTTTGATGGACTGCTGGCGTTCTTCTGGAGCTTTGAAACGTTTCTTTAGAAAGAAATAACCTATCCATTTCGAAATTGGTGACATTTCAATTTTCATTTCGAAGACAAAACAATTCGAAAATATATTTCGCGTTCTCTCTCTACCTCGAGCTCAGTCTGTCCACTCTCTCTCTCTCTCTCTCTCTCTCTCTCTCTCTCTCTCTCTCTCTCTCTCTCTCTTTCTCTCTCTCCTCTCTCTCTGTCTCACTCACTCTCTCTCTCTTCTCTCCTCTCTCTCTCTCTCTCTCTCTCTCTCTCTCTCTATCTCTGTCTCTTTCTTTCTCTCCCCGCCTCTCTCTTTCTCTCTCTTTCTCTCTCTCTCACTCTCTCACTCTCTCTGACTCTCTCTCACTCTCTCACTCTCTCATTCTCTCCCTCACTCTCCCTTTCTCTCTCGCTCTCTCTCGCTCTTTTCCTCTCCAACCATTTATTTCCAAATCTCACCTATTTTGCAACACACTTGAGTCCCTTTCAGATTTATCTTTTTTCGCAGCGCCTCTCGTAGATAAACTTATTGCTCGGGGCGACGTAGGCCACTTGGGCCCTTTCTTAAGACCCAAAACGGGCCCTTTCGCCACCACCACCATAGCCACAAAAAATATTTATTAGGAAATCCGGGCAGGCGCATCTCCCTCTCTTCCTCTCTCTCTCTCTCTCTCTCTCTCTCTCTCTCTCTCTCTCTCGCTCTCTCTCTCTCCCGTTTTTAGGCATTGAGATAGGGGGCTGAGTAGAAGATGACGAAGATTGATGTGCAAAGGAAGGAGGAGAACACCACTAGGCACAGGCGATCCAAGCACATGGCAGCGAATTTCCATTCCTCCTGAAAATATAGTGTTATTTAAGCCCAAGCCCAAACCTAAGTCGGAGCGTTAGCCTAACGCTAAGCCTGGCCTAGTGCCTGCTTGGCTCTAAGCCTGAGCATAAGCCTAAGCCTAAGTCTAAGCCTAAGCCTACTCTACTTACCATCACTTCCTGCAGCTGACTATTCTTCTCAATCTCGCCCCGTATTCGCTTCAGCTGCGCATTAATGGCAGCAAAGTACTCGTAGACTTTGATAGCGTACTCCCCCTCCTCGCTTCCTGCAAAAATTGAGACTCTATAATTGTACTAATGACCCTACGCTGTTCGCTGCTCGTCTCGACGCATTTCTTCAGATACTTCTCCAACTGCACGCTACGCCGAGATTCGATAGATGCCTGTCTGTTGGGCGTGTAAAAGATGCCGTCGCCGACCTGGAGATGGTTGTTTGGCGTTTTAAAGGGATCGGCAAGGCTGGCTGGATTCTGGATTTTCCGGTTTTAAAGGGGCTCGAAGTAAAATTGACGTATGCGGGGGAATGAACCTAGCAGTCAAAAACGCATGGATCACTGCCGAGCAGCGCCAGAAAAGTGATTTCGTTACAAAAAAGTAAACGTAAAATATATGAGTAAAACCGAAATGCGAGCGAAAAAGACTTTTTGAGTGGGCGGCGATTACATGTCGTAATGCCTTGTAAGGCATCCGATCTCTCGATCTCGGTGATTCTCTGCTCAATTTCATAATTAATTTTCAAAATTGAATTAATTAAAAAGTCTAGAATCATTAGAATTCGTTGAGGAAACCAGCGTGGCTTCAGAATTTTTAAATTCAGGCGTTTTCATGCCCCAACGGGGGCAAAAGATCATGCGGCGCAGTCGCGTTGCGGTCGCATCTGGTCCTTTGCCAGAAATCAACGCAGGGGGCACGCAAATTTCGGAGCCCATTTCAACGAGTCAACGGCATTTTTCAACGCATACAGCATTTTAAAAGTTTGGAAAAAAGCTTATCGGATATTTTCCACGTTTTTTGATTTTTTCTGACTGGAGAGATACGATGATGCCTGTAAGAGACCTTTAAGTCCTCATGCGTAGGCCTACCTTCCGTTCCAACAACAGTTTTTCCGTCGGAACATCACAGAGGACATCCAGTATCGTTTCGGGCTGCTCGAACGAGGTGCCCGGCTCGGTGATGGTCTGCGAGGTGCGGTCCGGCTCGGAAGTGCCCTGAAAGAGTCTTTAAAGAATGCAAAATACCATAAAAATCTTTAATGGCACTTTGAAAGCATGTTTGAGCGGGCGAAAATCGCATTAATATATGGTTTATGGTTAAATTGTAGTAACCGACCTCCTCGACCTCCTTCAAGACGTCGTCCGGCTCGGAGTGGCCACATTTGAATCGATGGCCGGGGCGGTACATCATCAAGAGCCACGGTAACCACTCGAGGAACAGCTTTCGCATCTGAAAAACTTGCCGAAGCGATAGAGAGATGGAGAGAGAGAGAGAGAGAGAGAGAGAGATGGAGAGAGATACTCACCCCGCTGGTCATCTGATGATTTGCCGGCTGGCGATACCGCAGCGACAATACAGTAATCGTAAACGCCGTCGAGCACGAGAGAATCACAGTCACGGTTGAGAAAAATATACCTTAAGTCGTATTTTTAATGCTGAATTTTTTTCTGCTCGTTCGCCAGAAAAAGCCTTCCAAAACGCACCTATTAACGGTAGGGCTTCGGAGGTATTTGGTGTCATCTCGGAGAGTACCGTCAAGAAGAAGCAGACCGAGAGCAGGATGGTCGTTTCTAAAAGGTAGATCGTGGATCCTACGCCAGCCTAAGACAGCCTAAGCCTACGCGCAAAGCTAAGACTAAGCTCAAGCTTAAGCCTAAGCCTGCCTAAGCCTGCCTAAACCTAACAAGGAGTGCTTTTTTTGAGTCATCTGCAAAACCTTACGAGACCTAGCTCATTCGATAGAGAATTCGATTCTGAACAAAACCCCGTTGTTCTTTTTTGCAGAATGGCTATCCCTGATTTTATAAAATTAAAATACTAGTGACCGTCCCTTACCATGAGTGCCTTTCGAGCCAAAAGAGAGGCTTTTGGGTGCAGTTTTACAATTTTATAAAATCAGGGATAGCCATTCTGCAAAAAAAGAACAACGGGGTTTTGTTCAGAATCGAATTCTCTATCGAATGAGCTAGGTCTCGTAAGGTTTTACCGATTACTCAAAAAAAGCACTCCTTGTAAGCCTAAGCCTGACCTAAGTCCAAACCTTAGCCTAAGCCTTAGTCTGAGCCTAAGCTTAAGCCTAAGTCTGAGCAACTTAAACAAAATCTCTCTCACGATATCCAATCTTCTCGGCCATATCGTGGGCGGGCAAGCAGAAGCACATCAACGTCATCATGGCGATGAGCAGCGAGGGATGATCAGGTTGAAGGCATAGAACAGCGTTCTCCTCTGAAAAGTATAAAATATGGCATATGCATAGGTATAGGTAACCAAGATAGGTATATCATACCTTAATGTACAGATAGAACTTGATGGTTGGGTACGGTTCGTCGCAACATGCGTAGTACATCGTCTCCCGGATTGCGGGTGTATCTGAAATTCCGCACTATCCATGGATAGTAAGTCAGTATCTGACGCCACGTCAGTAAGCTACAGAACGATACTACTTTACGCGATATCAGTACCTTACAGTACGACACTACGCTAAGTACACTTTCACCATACCCACAAGCAGCCATTCGCCGTTGCTGACGTACGTCGACGTGTCGATTGATTCACCTGCAATAAAAGAGCTTTTAGGATTTAGACTTAGGCTTAGGCTTAGGCTTAAGGTAGGATTAGACTTTGGCTTAGGCTTAGACTTAGGCCTAGGCTTGAGCTTGGGTATAGGCTTAGGCTGAGGGTTTTGAGCTATCGTACCTGAATCCGTCGTATCGATCAGCAAATCTATGGAATTCCCGTGGTGGGACCAGGAGCCGAATTTCATGAAGCACGTTTGTGAATCGAACGGGAACCATGTGATGTCGATCTGAAAGGTACAGTAGGCTAGGTTAGGATACGCTTCGCCAATATAGGGGTACGGTAGTGTACACGGCTCTACGCGAGCTTACGCAACGCTACGCAGGGGTAGGCTATGGTGTGCAAATGGACCTTACATTACAGTAGGGTTCGTTAGAATAGCTTACAGTTATGTACAGGACAACAGTCTGTGACTACGCTAGGATACGATAAAGTACGTTACAGTAGCTATGTTACCGTGATGGAGCTTGGAGTACGCTACGATACGGTCATGCAAGCTTCGCTAGGATACGGTGGAGTACGTTGGAATCCGCTGGAGTACGCAAAGATACGATTGACGCTGCTGTATACGCTGTATATTACAAATCCTAAGTGGAAGCGAAGTTATGAAGGATACGAGAATAGACGCAAGATAACGCTAGGTTACGCTAGGATACGGTAGAGTACAACGGCCTACGGTGAGTTTCAATACCCTCAAAACTAACCTTGCAAGTGGCCTTGAAGATCCCAGGCGGTACCCATTGTACCTCCCCGGTGTTGCTCACCACCATGTTGCTCATAAACATCGAGTCAAACTGATCGGCCGCGCTAAAAGGTGTTTAATACGGAATTCTTGGAAGTATACCTATTATAAAGCAATACATCCGGTCTCCAGAGTGGCCCGCCATCTTCGCTGGTCGCGAAGCGCACCGAAGTGATGTTGTCGAAACGGCTGGGGCTCCATCGGAGTCTGTAGTCTTTCCATTTCTAGAGGGAATTGGGTTAAAGGGACAGTGACATCAGGAAATGGAGAAAACGAGGGCAGGCTAGCAAAGACAATTTCGGAATTCGAAAAACCCACAAATTGCAACCATGCATTCAGCTCGATCAGCTGATCCTTCTCGTTGACGTCGATGATCTGCTGCAGAAACACCTTCATCGAGACGTTCAGAGGATTCTGTGGAACCCGCACCGGTCGCACCAGGTAGTTGTACTTGGCTTGAAGCGCTCTAAAAAGAAATTAGGCTATTCGTAATCGACGGATTCGAAAAGCACCATAAGTTAGCTTTATAATTTTTAATCTTGGCATCTTTTAAAATTTTGGGAAAAGTTTTTAAAAACTTTTAACTAATTTTTTACGATATTTCTGAGACATTTTTAAATTTCCAAATTTGCCCATAACTTACTTACCTGTACAAATCACTTTCCCGTTTACTGGCATCGATCCCTGAGTGGTGGGCAAGGTAAAGCAAAAACAGAGAAAGAAGCATTTTATTTGATTTGTTGTATCGCTAGGATTACGGTAGTGCCGAATACAGGTTCATAGTGCACTATTGGAAAATCCGAGGGGGCCGAAGTGTATTGGGGGGTATTGGAAATGGTTGTAGATCGGAATAGGGGGGAGTATAGAGAAGAGAAAAGAAGAGAAGGGCCCTCTATGCCCTCTGAGTTCTTCTTGCTTCTTCCTGAGAGCACAACCCCATGGCAAACATTTCGGGATTCGGGGGGGTGGAAGAAAGGAAAAGAAGGATACACAGAACAGACTGTAAAGAGGGGAAAAGGCAGTGGGTATCCAGTCTAAGCCCAAGCCTAAGCTTAACCTAAGCTTAAGCCTAACCCAAATCCGAAGCCTAAGCCTAAGCCGATGCCTAAGCGAAGTTCAATCCTAAGCCTAAGCCAGGATAAGGCTAAGCCTAACAAGGAGTCGTTTTTAGGTGATATTGGAGTTTTTGAACGAGACCTAGCTAGTTCGATAGAGAAAAAAATTCTGAGCAAGATGTCATTTTCCAAATCTGCTAATCGTGTATTGTATTCGATAAAAATTAATTTTAATGAAAAAATTCCGTGGCGCCACGCGGGCACAGATGGATCAGGCCCGGGACATAGGCCGCAATGTGAACCAGCATCCGCATGAGAAGGTGACCTAGTGGATAGTCCAGGCGCCTATCAAACTTTTGCAGATTTATGCGCGAGGTTCGGAACCTTTTTTGATTAGCTGTTTTGCTTTTTGGTTTTTAACGCTATTGAGGCCATATTTGGCATCACAGAGCAAAAAGCAAAAGAGTTTCACTAGCTAGGAGTCGAACCCGCAGGCAAAAAAGATAAAACTTATGAAGCAAGTGCACGACCAATATGCCACGCGATCATGGTGGTTCAGGGGTCCAAAGGGGGCTATGTTCACGCGCACCCCCCGAGCCAAACTTGCGGATCAGCTGAGAAATGATGGCGAAATTAATGATTTTCAAATTAATTTTTATCGAATACAATACATGGTTAGCAGATTTGGAAAACGACATCTTGCTCAGAATTTTTTTCTCTATCGAACTAGCTAGGTCTCGTTCAAAAACTCCAATATCACCTAAAAACGACTCCTTGTAAGTTTGGCGACTGTAGGAGGCTTAAGCCTACGCCAAGCCGACGCCTAAGCTAAGTCTAAGCTAAGCCTAAGCTAAGCTAAGCTTAAATGTAAGCCTGGGCTTAAGAATAAGCCTAAGCCCAAGACAAATCCCAAGTTAAGCCTAAGCGTAAGCCAAAACCGAAGCCTAATCCTAAGACTATGCCTAAGCCAGGGTAAAGTTAAGTCGAGACGAAGCCTAAGACTAAGCCTGATCGAAGCCTTAGCCGGACTCTAAGCCTAAGCCAAAGCAATGCCCAAGCCAAGCTAAGCCATGGCCTCGGCGAAGCCTAGGCCAAATCTAAATTAAACTTAAGCTAAGGTTAAATTAAGCCTAATAACCCCCCTAAGCCTGGGCCTAGGCCTAAGCCTCACCTAACTAGGGAATGGTTTCGGGCGGACATCGGACCTAGATATGTGAGTATGTGCATCTTGTAGATCTCGACGAGACGAATCGATTGATGTAACTTTTAGCTGCCAACGCCTTTAAATAAAAAAGTTATAACGATTTAAAGTTTGCTGGCATGGCTTCATAAGCCCTCCCTGCAACCCCGTCACCGTGGTCCAGTGGTCTAGTGGTCTAGTAGTCAGCGTCTGGGGAATCTAACGAGGGTTCGAACCCGCTCACGATTTTTATTTTTTGCTTTTTTGTCCGAAGCTTCCTCATTGCATTCTGAAGGCCGTAAAAAACTTTTTGTGCATTATTTATACACAAAGAAACGCTCCAGCAATAATACCGAAATTTTTTTGCGAAAATTTGGAAATTGGTAAACAACGTAACCATAGTAGGGCAAGTTCAAGAGAAAATAAAATATTTGTCATGGAACTTGGGGTACGCTACAACATTGTAAGAAACGTGACCACCATTTTGACCGCTCCTCCAAAATATTTTCGATGCATGAGCCAGGCACCAGCCAACAGGATCAAAAAATTAATTTTTCACCCGAAGCTGTATTATTGCTGGAGCGTTTCTTTGTGTATAAATAATGCACAAAAAGTTTTTTACGGCCTTCAGAATGCAATGAGGAAGCTTCGGACAAAAAAGCAAAAAATAAAAATCGTGAGCGGGTTCGAACCCTCGTTAGATTCCCCAGACGCTGACTACTAGACCACTAGACCACTGGACCACGGTGACGGGGTTGCAGGGAGGGCTTATGAAGCCATGCCAGCAAACTTTAAATCGTTATAACTTTTTTATTTAAAGGCGTTGGCAGCTAAAAGTTACATCAATCGATTCGTCTCGTCGAGATCTACAAGATGCACATACTCACATATCTAGGTCCGATGTCCGCCCGAAACCATTCCCTAGTAAGCCTGATAACTACGCAACTAAGCACCTAAGCCTAAACCTAACAAGGAGTCGCTTTTAGGTGCTTTTGGAGTTTCACGACGGGACCTAGCTAGTTCGATAGAGAAAAAAATTCTGAACACCATTCCATTTTCAAAAAGTGCTGATCGATAAAGGAATTTTAGAAAAATTTAATTTAAAGTTCGCGCTTATTTTCTCGTTTTCGGATCGATTTCCACGGTTCAAGTCGTTTTCCGGCCCGGGAAGGCTTCATTCATAACCTTCCGCCAATGCCTCCATCACAGGTTGCATTGGCGTATTGGTAGCGCGCTTGCCTACCAACTTTTTAACATTTTTTTGCCTCGGGTTCGAATCTTCGCGCTGGCTAACCGTTTGCTTTTTGGTTCTTGAACCCGTTATCGGCGCATAAAATTTTAATTAGCAAAAAAGCAAAAAGTTAACGATAAAGAAGAATCGAACTTGTGGCAAAAGTCCAAAAAAACTTCGTAGGCCGAAGCACTAGCCACTTGGCCATGTCTAGGACGGGATCCAGGGCGCGTGAAGTCCCCATGTGGCAGGGGCGGTCGACCGCCGCAAATCACCCCAAATCACCTCAAGGGTCCGGATACCGGGAACGTTTTTAATTAAATTGAATTTTCTAAAACACCTTTATCGATCAGCACTTTTTGAAAATGGTATGTTGCTCAGAATTTTTTTCTCTATCGAACTAGCTAGGTCCCGTCCCGAAACTCCAAAAGCACCTAAAAACGACTCCTTGTAAGCGAAGCCTAAGCCTAATCTAACATAAGCCGCAGCCTATGCCCAAGCTTAAGCCTATTGCTAAACTAAGCCTATGCGAAGCCTGAGACTAACTTGTAATACGATATTTCCCATAGATTACCATACTCCAGCTCCACTCCTGTCAGTCCCCTTTCAATTGAATACCCCATAAAAGTACAAAAAGCACCCCTTCTTCATTTTCAAGTCCCTTTCCAAATGCCAGGGTTTACGGTCAGTGGCGGGGTAAGATGAGGAGGAGACTCTTTGCATGGCTCGGCGCGCGAATTTGGCTTTATTGGTCCATAAAGGGAAGGCCGACAATTACCCACCCCCAACCAACCACAAACACCGCGCTCTTCTTCCCCTTCAACCTGCCGGCTGAAGGGTTCAATTCTGCGAGCATTGTCTTGGCAAAAAATGGCATGAAATTGTTTGGGGAATTACAGGGTTTGGGGCAAGCCGGCAGAGATCCCTGAGGAATTGGGCACGGTTGGAAGGCAGGCTAGCAGATATTTTTTAGGGAAATGGAGGGACTGGGCAGGCAGATTCTTTGGGGATTGGAGGGTTGAGGGCAGGCTAGCAAAGATTCTTTGCGGATTTGGAGGGTTGAGGGCAAGCTAGCAGAGATTCTTTGAGGGATTGAAAAGATTAGGGCAGGCTAGCAGAGATTCTTTGTGGATTTGGCGGGATTCGGGCAAGCTAGCGGAGAACCTTGCGGCATTTGAGGGGATGGATGGCAGGCTACAGAGATTCCTTGATGAAATGGAGGGACTGGGGCAGGCTGGCAGAGATTCTTTGCGGATTTGGACGGTTTGAGGCAGGCTAGCGGAGATGTTTTATCCATTTTCCGCTGTTGATCACAGCAGTCGCACTCAGCCTACCTCTCTCGCTCGCTCTCCCTCTCTCTCTCTCCCCTTCTCTCTCTCGCTATCTCTCTATCTCTCTCCCTCTCTCGCTCTCTCTCTCTTTCTCTTGCTCTCTCTATCTCTCGCTCTGACTCTCTCTCTCACTCTCTCTCGCTTTCTATATCGCTCTCCCTTTCGCTCTCTCTCTCTCTATCTCTCTCCCTCGCTCTCTATCTCTCTCTCACTCTCTCTCCCCCATATTCAGAATTTTTTGGCATCGACCATCTGGCATCTTTTGTATGTTTCATTCTTCCAATGGCCCGTGTTTCTGAGTCAACGAGGACGGGTAATGGCCAGCTATTGGAGGCGAGAGAGAGAGATAGAGAGAGAGAGAGAGAGACAGAACCATAGACGGTCGATCCTCCTCCTCCCCTCCTTTGATGATCGTAGAGACCAGTTTCGGCGCTCCTCCCCTCCCAATCGGATCACCCTCCCCCATTGCCAAGACAATACCGTACTCTCTGGCTATTACGAAACTGTCTGGGATACGGTAGTTGGTCGCATTATAGGGAGATTATTCGTTTTTAAAGCTTGCTAACTTGGATTTTCCCTTTTTCTAGTCTTTTTGCTCAGTTTTTCTAGTAGTATTTGTTTTTCGTTCTCTTTCCTTTGGTTCTCAACTGATTTTTGCGTTCGATGGAATCTTAAGCGATTCTATTACTATTAGTCTATCACCCGTATATTTTCCAGATGATGGATGACGAGCCGGAATGCAGTCATTCTCCAGACGTCCGAGTAGATGAAGATCCGGAAAAACGCCATCCCCCAGGTTCCCGAATTGAATCATTTTTTAAACATTTTTTCAGGTTTGACAGCCCACAGAATCGGACATCACTTCAACAGTCAAAGGATAAGCTCGAAGAAAGCGTGTTTTTTGCTATTTCTTTTCATCACTGGTGCCTGGGCCCAGGAATTCGGTGCCGGCTTCAGCTCTACACCACCCGCCCCGCCGGTGCGGATGCTACAGGTAAGCTTATAATCTTGTCGGCACAAGCTTATAACCTAAGCCTAAGCCTGAGCCCAAGCCTAAGTGAAGCCTAAACCTATTCATAGGCCTAAGCCTAACCCAAGCCCAAGCCTACGCGGTTCCTAAGCCTAAACCGTGCCCAAGCCTAAGCCCAAGCCAGCGAAGCCGAAGCCTGACGGAGCCTAAGCCTATGCCCAAGCCTAAGCTACGCCTAAGCATAACCTGAATCTAAGCCCAAGCCTAAGCTTAGCCTAAACCTACACCTGAGCCCAAGCCTAGGCGAAGCTTAAGTCCATGCCTAAGCTAGTTTATGCACGCCTAGGTCTAAACCTAAGCCCAACCTAAGGCAGAAAATCCATTTCTATCAAAATCCATTTACCCTTTCCTCCTACCCCTCTTGCAACACTTTTTCATACGGTAACGTGTCAACCATTTGATCCCGTCTGAATGGAGGGGGGCAATCTGTTGCTGGCCCCGGCGTTGCCTTGTCCCGATTCCGTGTCATTCCTCCTTCCCCCTTTTTTCGACCATTCCCTCCCATTGTAGGTGACAGCTCGATTGGAAACATTGGGCCGAGATTGCACCCTTTGCATACTAGCCACAATTCCCTCGACTCAGCCTGGCGTTCGGGGTTTAGCCGCCGGAAAATGGGCATAGGTTAGGGAATCCGGGTCTTAAAGGGACGGCGACGTTGCCTAAGCCTGAGCCTAACCTAAGCCTAACTTAAGTCTAAATCTAAAGGCTAAGCCTAGACTTAAGCCTAACCTAAGCCGGAGCCTAAGCCTAAGCCTAAGCCACCAAAGCCGAAACCTGAACCTGACCTAAGCCCAAGCCTAAGACGAAGATAAGAAAAGATAAGCCTAGTTCTAACCCAAATTCTACACTTAATTTTAAGACTAAGCCTAAGGCTAACCTAGCTTGGGAACGGCTAAGCCTAAGCCTAAGCCTTATAATAAGCATAAGGTTGATCCTAAACCTGAACCTAACCTAAGCAGAAGCCTAAGCCTAAGTCTAAGTCTAACCTAAGCCTAAGGCCATGCCTAAGTCAGGTCTAAGCCTATTTATCCATTTTTTCGTAGCTTAACCCGTTGGCTTTTTGCCAAATTGTCGATTGTCGATCGGCGCAGGCTTGCTTACCGTTATAACCTTCCAGGGTTGTCCTCCTTCCCTCCTCCATTCCCGCGGCTTCCGGCATGCTCAAATACTTTGCCGATCCCAGCCAGCGCTTGCTGTCGCAGCATATGAGGGTATTAAGGTGAGACCCTTGTCTTGTTGAAGAACGTAGCAAATGGGTCGCGGAAAAAACGCTGGATTTGCAGGACGCGCTCGGGATCTGTGAGGACAGGCTGCGATTTCATGCTTGGGATTGTTCAAGGATAGGGCATCCTCTGCTCGATCCGCCTTTGTTGAAACATGGTGAGAGAGCAAGAGAGAGAGCGAGAGAGAAAGAGAGCGAGAAGAGAGAGAGAGAGAGAGGGAGAGAGGGAGAGAGTGAGAAAGACAGAGAGAGAGCTAAGTATAAAGAAAACATCCTAAAGTTTTCAGCTCATCGTGAATCCGCCTTAGTCTGGGCCCTATCATCTGCCGGAGCCGCCTGGGGAATCGCAACCGCTTGTCTACAGGTGAACCTTGTGGTTTATAGTTTCTGGCTGGGTCTTTAGGTATATTTCGTAGAATGTGATTTGTAGTATGTCGTAATCTGCTTAATTCTTTTTTCAGGGCTGGCTCTCCGAGTGCGCCTGCACGCCGACGCCCGGCGAAAAAAGCGTGGGAGTGGAGCGGCTGCAGCTATGGAGTACAGGTAGTTTTAGGGTTTTAAAATGGACCTTAAGCGACAATAAATAGCTCATTCGCTAGTGAAAAAAATACTGAACATTATGTGGTTTCAAAAAAAAATATAAAAACTGGCTACGACTTTCGAGAAAAATTCCCAAGCTTAAAAAGTGTAAAAAGTTGCCAATAAAAGTTTTCTGATAAAGTAAATTGTTTCTAACTTTTTGAAACATGGATTTTGTAGAGAATTTTCCGGGCTATCTAATACCATCGATCCTTTTTGGTTTTTGTTATATATCAGGCTAAAAAAATCAATTTTAGTATGGGCTTGCCGCTACACGACGACTGTTCAGCCGTGGCGCCACTTATAAGTAAATTCTTTCAAATTTAGTCATCAAAATCTTACCGTATTTTCTGACCAACTTTTACGCTTGTATTTTCAGGGATTCTGATGGCCGGGATCGACGTGGTGGGCGTGATTTAGCATCCCTGAACCCGGCAAAAGTGGCAGAGAAGCATAATTTGAAGGCCGGGAGATTGGTGGGTCAAAAGGATTGGAGCTAGGACTTAAAATCGACATAAGTAAATAGAGATGTGTATTTAGTACTTTTTAGGCAATAAAGAAAACCGTGCTTCAATCCTGCAAGTGTCACGGAGTCAGCGGGTCGTGTCAGCAAAAAACATGCTGGAAACGGACGGCCGATTTGGATACGGTGGCCGTGCATCTGATTGATAAGTGAGTTGAGTTTCTCCCTTTCTCTCTCTTTCTCTCTCTCCCTCTTGCTCGCTCTCTGTATCGCTTTCTCCCTCTATCACACTCTCTCTTTCTCCCTCTCGCTCTCTCACTGTATAGCTCTCTCCCTCTCTCACTCTTCCCCCTCGCTCTCTCTCTCCCTCTCTCTCTCTCTCTCTCTCTCTCTCGTCTCTCTGTTTAAAATTCATATTAAATTCAGGTACCATCGAACCAAGACGGTAGCCGGCCAAGGAAAAGTAAAAAATGCCGATCTGCTGGCTTTTGAGCAATCTCCGGACCACTGCGCAGCGTAAGCCTAAACCCAAGCCTAACCTAAGCTAAGCCTAAGCCCACGTCTAAGCCCATCCTAACATAAGCCTATCCTAGCCTAAGCCAAGCCTATGCCAAGCTCAAGCCCAAGCTAGTTTTTTTAGACGAACGGCCTCGAATCGTATCTGCGGCTGGCGGAATGAAACGCATGCCCAGGGCGACTGTAATTCGTTGTGTTGCGGAAGAGGATATAATGTAGGTTTTCCGGATAGCGAGAGAGACAGAGAAAGAGAGAGAGAGAGACACCAACCATTCCAGGTGACCCACGAGGTGATCCCCGCCAAATGTGACTGTAAATTCGTGTGGTGCTGCCAATTGGTGTGCAAGGAATGTCTGCAGCACCGGTGGACGAGTACGTGTCTTTAGGGGCGTAGCGTGCTTTGTGCTTTTTATTGACTACTGTAGCTTTTGCGTTTGTTTTCTTGCCGATGATCCCAGTTCCGATATTCAACGGTCAATTACGGGTGTATTTTAACTTGCTGCGTTTTCAATAAATTGAAAAAGGAAATAATTGATGCAAAAATGAAGGTTATTCGCCGCGCGTGTGGGCGCGGGAATTGGTGTAGTAGCTGTCGTCTTCTTCCCTGAAAATTGGAAGTTGAAGTCAGGATACCTCAAAGAAAAAGAGAGAGAGAGAGAGAGAGAGAGAGAGAGAGACACACAGAGAGATAGATAGAGAAAGAGAGAGAGAGAGAGAGTGAGAGAGATAGAGGGAGAGAGTGAGGGAGAGAGTGAGGGAGAGAGAGAATGAGTGTGAGAGGGGAGCGAGAGAGATATATAGATACAAACTCTAACCTATACTCATCCTCCCCAATCTCCTCATAGTCCTTCTCAAGGGCGGCCATGTCTTCGCGTGCTTCCGAAAATTCACCTTCTTCCATTCCTTAAATGAACTTACGCTACAAACCTCAAAATCTACAGTACCTTCACCAACATACCAATGCACAAAGGCCCGCTTCGCGTACATCAAATCGAATTTGTGATCCAGCCGTGCCCAGGCCTCAGCGATGGCTGTCGTGTTTGAGATCATGCATACCTAGAAAGAGGTATAAATCGGTGTAAGCCTAAGCCTAAGCATGCGCCCACGCGTTCGTCTAACATACTCACCGATCGCGTCTGCTTTCCCAGATCCCCGCCAGGGACCACGGTTGGAGGCTGATAGTTGATCCCAACCTTGAAGCCGGTAGGGCACCTGGAATACGGAAATGTACAGTTTACGCTTACCTTAATCTCTATCTTTGTGTCTATAGTACACTTTCGGAACCAATAAATCCATTTGAACTTACCACTCGACAAACTGAACGGTTCGCTTCGTCTTGACGGCCGAGATCGCCGAATTGATGTCCTTTGGAACGATGTCGCCGCGATACAGTAGACAAACGGCCTGAAATGTTCTTGTAAATTCTCTCTCTCTCTCTCTCTCTCTCTCTCTCTCTCTCTTTCTCTCGCTCTCTCTCTTTCTATTACTCTCTCTCGCTCTCTCCCTCTCTATTTCTCTCGCTCTCTTGCTCTCCCTCGCTCCCTCTCGTTCTCTCTCACTCTCTTTCAATCCCACCATATATTTCCCCCTCCTCGGATCGCACTTCACCATCTGATGTCCCGGCTCGAAGCACGCGTTTGTCATATCAGCTACTGTATTCTAAATCAGGTTTTTTTGAGTTTTTAGCTTTGTTATATTGCTCTATATTCAAATTTAAAGGTATAGTGTCCATTAAAATGATTTTACCTGTTCATGAAAAGCCCTCTCCGCTGACACCAACGGCGCATAGGTCACCAGCGGAAAATGGATGCGCGGGTAGGGGACCTAAACGTTGCCCTAGCTACCGTAATCCTGGCTTTACCAAATTCGTCTGAAACTCGGTGAGGTCAACGTTCAGGGCGCCGTCAAAGCGAAGTGATGCGGTGATGGACGAGACGATTTGAGCGATTAGACGATTCAAATTCGTGTAGGTCGGCCTGAAAATGTGGTTTTCAATATTTTTTCTGTATAAGTTCTTCATGAAAATATGTTTAAAAAAAGATATAATTTGATTACTTACCTAGCCAAATCCAAATTCCTTCTGCAAATATCGTAAATGGCCTCGTTGTCCACCATAAATGTGCAGTCAGAGTACTCCAGCGTAGTGTGCGTCATTAGGATCGAGTTGTAGGGCTCGACCATTGATGTGGATACCTGAAGAAGATATGTAGAGAGAGAGAGAGAGAGAGAGAGAGTGAGACAGAAAAAGAGAGAGAGTTAGAGAGAGAGATAGAGACAAAGAGCGAGAGAGGCAGAGAGAGAGATAGAAAGAGAGTTAGAGAGAATGAGAAAAAGGGAGATCCAGAGATCGAGAGAGAAAGAGAGAGCGAGAGAACAGGATCGAGAGAGAGAGCGAGAGAGAGAGCGAGAGGGAGAGAGCGAGAGAGAGAGTGCGAGAGAGAGACCTGTCATTACCTGAGGTGCAGGGTATATGGCAAATTCCAATTTTGGCTTCTTGCCATATTCCATCGAAAGCCTTTCCATAAGCAGAGAGAGAAATCCCGAGCCGGTGCCTTAAAATTTAAACGCTAAGTTAAATTAATTAACTAAATCAATACTCAGAATTTGAAAAATCCTAAAATCAATTATTTTGTTTGTATTGCAGTACCTCCGCCAAAACTGTGAAAAACGAGGAATCCCTGAAGTCCACTGCAATTTTCGGCCAATCGCTTAAGCCGGTCCATCACCACCTGGAAATAACTATTTGCATAAATTGAAGAAAACCAAGCCACGCCCAAGCCTAAACCTAAGCCGAAGCGTAAGCCGAAGCCAAAGCTTAAGCCTAAGCCCAAGCCAAAGCCTAAGCCTAGGCATAAACCTAAGCCCAAACTTGCACAACTCCAAAAAATCTCAAAAATTACATCTATCATCTCCCTCCCGATCGTATATCGTCCTCTCGCGTAACAATTTGCCGCGTCCTCTTTTCCGCTCAACAACTGTTCGGGATGGAATAGGGTACGATAGGTTCCGGTGCGGACTTCATCTAAAAATTTTAATTAGTCTAATTTGAAAAGTTGTTAATTTTTTGAGATTTCGCTCAGATTTAAATGTCATTAAATTCGTAAAACTAGATTAAAGTATGTTAATGAAGCTGTTTTTCGGCTTATTAAAATATTCAATAAATGCCAATTTAAATACCTACAAAACGCCTTACCGACTACCGTAGGCTCGAGGTCGACGAATAGGGCGCGGGGCACGTGCTTCCCGCCGGCTGAAATATTGCTTTTTTAGGCGTAGGATTCTTTGGCACCTGGATTTTAACGGGTCTAATTAATAATCTATTTTATGAATTTTCGAAAGTAAAAAAAATCATAATTCGACACATTAATAGGATTTGGATTAAGAGGATTAACAGGAGGATTAACAGAAAAAAACTTGGCTCTGCAAAAGTCGGATTTGTATGTATAATAGACTACCTAAATTAACTTGATTTAAAATTTAAGCAAACAAAATAAATATTTTAGAAGTCGTTAGATGGGAATTAGGAATTCCGTGGGAGGAATTATGCTAATCCAAATCTAATAGTCAGATCTGAATATTCCACTCACCAGTTTCGGCGAAAAACGTTCCAAATGACTCGACCTCATCCTGCCCATCCACGTCATCGATCATCGTTCCATCTTAAATATGGTTTCAAGTAGCATGATTTTTATGGAAATTTTGGAAGCTTAAATGAATAATAAGTTTATGATTACCATACCCGGCTGAATACCATGCTCCAGGCAATACAATTCCCAGCAGGCATTGCCGATTTGCACGCCAGCTTGGCCGACGTGGATCGAGATGACTTCGCGCTGGAAATTTGCATATGGATTTTTTTAAAAAGAATGCGACAGCCAAAAATTGAATCGGCTCTAAAAAGTATTGGAAGTCAGGATTCGATTTCCAGATCTTCATGAATTTTTGCAATTTTTTAAAACTGAGAACTCTCTCTATCTCTTCCTTTCTCTCTCACTCTCTCTCTCTCGCTCGTTCTCTCCCTCGCTCTCTCTCTCTCTGTTTCTCTCTCCCTGTCTCTCCCTGTCTCTCTCTGTTTCTCTCTCCCTGTCACTCACTCACTCTTTCTCTCTCGCTCTCGCTCCCTCTCTATCGCTCTCTGTTTGTTTCTCCCTCTCTCTCTCTCTCTTTCTCTCTCTCTCTCTCTCTCTCTCTCTCTCTCTCTCTCTCGCTCTCTCCGTCTCTCGTTTTCTCTTTCACTCCCTTGCTCGCTCTCATTGCGACTCTCCCTCACTCTCTCTCCCACGCTCCTCCTCACTCTCTCTCTCTAGCTCGGTCTCTCACTCTCCCTCTAGCTCTCTCTCACTCTGGCTCCCATTTCAAATCCACCGTAACCTACATTCCCTCTATACGGCGTTGATGCAGACATTATGGCCGACATCACAAAGCTGATCGCGGATTATGGTAGCTAAGCACAATTTAGAATCGGATCAAGTAGGTTTCCGTAAATAGTATTGGTGCGTAGGGGTCAGCTGGTCGTTCGTCTCTGTCGGTCTGTCTGTGTGTCGATTTGTGTGTCCATTCCCCTGCCAGGGCGACGTTGCCTAGATGCGATCCATGGAGACAATGGCCCCTCCCTGGGCCAGCATCCCAGATGACTTCTACCCTCCCCTAAATGGCTACAGTTGGCCGGGGGCCAGGTGCGGGTTTGGGAGGGGAAAAGCCGACAAAAGAGGGTGGGTTGAAAGGTTTAGATGAAAGCGGACGAATTTGCAGATTTAAAATTCTGATTTCTACAAAGTCGAATTTTCGCATTATTTGATCTTAAAAGCAGCAGAAATTACTTTCCTATAAACTTTCCGCAAAAATTTCTGCTAGCTTGCCCTATTCCAGTTTTTCGAACCGCCCAAATACGAATAATTTATCAAATTGCACGGAGACAAAAAATGTGTATAGGAATAAGTTATGAAGATGCCGTGTTCACGCATTAATGGATGGTTTTTGAAGACGGCCTTCTGATGAGGAAGACGATGACGATGATCATAGAGCCGAGCAGGGAGGCCATTAGAGCAGCTGGGGCCATAAGGTCTTGTATCCGGATACAGTAGCCGGGGCCGAATGTACGGTCTTTACGTTTGCCATCCATGTCTGGAAAGATGGAAATGAGCTCTGCTAGCCTGCCCTCGCTTCCTTAATGATCCCTGCTAGACTGCCCTCACTTCCTCAATGATCACTGCTAGACTGCCCTCGTTTAAAGGGACTGTGACACTGGTGAGGAAGGGCTTTCTCACCAATTTGCGGGTCCAACACGTCGATATGCTGTGCCCTCACATCGATCTCCCTCGCCCCATCGTCTTGCAAAATTGTGTGTCGCTTGATTTTTCTGAAATTTGCATACAGTAGACCCGAATGTGACATCGTAATTTAATTATGCAAATTACTTGAAGCTCCTCTTTTTCTTGCCCTCCTTCGCCAGGTCGGAACATTCGGGGATCTGAAAAAAACTTGTAAATTAAAGTATAAAAATGGAGTTAAAATGAAATTTAATTTAAACAGGACTTTGAGTTAAAAGCTCTTTATATTATAAAAATATAATCCCGAATATACTAAAATCAACTATAATGATCGAGCTTTAACAATTATTCAAATTTTACCGGGCATTCTCCATCGTTAATCGACAACCTCACCGAGCACTGGAAATTCACGACGACCTGAAAAAAGCAACTTGTAGTTTGCTGCTTGCAGTTCATAGCCTGCTAGTATTAGCGTTGTTGCCTCGTACCTTGTCGGCAAATTTGAATGCGTGCGCTTCCTTCTGGGCGTGCAGCTTTCCGGGGCCGTACTCGAGATTGTCCAGCAAATACCGATCGATGGAGCATCTAAATTTCGGGGTACGGTCCGTGGGCAACTTTTAGAATCTAGTGAGGTTGATAGCCTACCCAGTTTCGTCAAGAATCTGGAATTGCGTTCCGGAGCCGTCTTCGACAAAGCATGTATGCACCTGCATACACCAGAGATCTGAAAGTCTGTATTTAGGAGAGCGAGGAGAGCGAGGAGAGAGAGAGAGAGAGAGAGAGAGAGAGAGAGAGAGAGAGAGAGAGAGAGAAAGAGAGAGAGAGAAGCGAGAGCGCGAGATCGAAAGAGAGAGGGAGAGAGAGACAGAGAGAGCGAGAGAGTTAGAGAGAGCGAGAGAGAGAGAGAGAGAGAGAGAGAGAGAGAGAGAGGTAGTTTTACCGGGAGCTGTCGATTCGCAAGTCCAAGAATGGAGCAGTTTACTTCCCACCGTAACCACATCGAGCGCTTCCTTCGTTTTTGGATCGACGACCTGGAAGCTCATTAAATTTAAGCAAATTTTTCGTTACCTCATATCGACACCGCGGCATCTCGGCGATCTCGGTGAACGGCGATAGACTCTAAACACAAAAATGAATGCATTACGCAATGGAAAAGAGGTAGCCGAAAACTACTACTACTACTCTTGTCTATAAAAAGAATGGCTTAATCGGAAGCCGAAGTGGCTGGCCCACTACGCGACACGCCAAAATACGCGAGATATCTCGTAGCAGTTAGCACCTAGGTGCATTAATTAACCCGATGCCCCTGTAATTCCACCAGTCAACAACCCACCGCGCCGGATACGGTAATCGGATAGGTGACCGTCTTGTCGGCTTCCATGTAGAAGCAGCTGATCTCGTAGCCCTGGTTATGGTAATTTTGCTCTCAGATATGTAACTTACATAGCCTTTTAGAGAAAATAAATAATATAAACAAATTGGCTATTTAGCCGCCAATTAGCATGTAAAAAAAGAAATAAAAATCACATACCCGATCGACTTTTGTAATAAATTCATCGTGGAAGGAGAGCATGATTTTCGTGGTGACAAACAGGCCGGCCGGGTCGCTCTGAAATAATAAAATTGATTTATAAAAAATGATAAATAAATAAAATAGCACAAAACTTGCTGATCTCGTCGTGACCACGCCGCATTTATTCTTGTCGATGATTATGTGAGGGCTCCGCGGATGGATCTAATTTTTAGAAATGTATTTAACATAATTATATAGGATTTTTATGGGGTTTTTTATGGAAAAATTCGAAGCCAATCTGATACCTTTTCTCTCGACACACAGTCCGTCTCATTTGAATGCCCGACGACAAAAATTCGGCCCTAAAACACGGGGTGTATTTAGTACAGTACTGTAAACCTGGAAATCGTCGTCGGTCAAGAAGACGACCTCGATAAAATCTTCACCACATTCCACCTCGGCTTTTCCTAAAAGGACGCTTTAGTTTTGGCCTACTTCTGATTTCTGCAAGATTGCCCAACTTGGTGTTGGGGGGTTTTACGTCATTTTTTGCAAAATTTGTGGAAAAAGTAGATTTTTCGCGGGGATCCGTGTCAGAACCGAAAATTAAGCTTACCGATTTGTCCGTTCGGTATCGGGATGGCTAGAGTAGTAGCGAGGAAAAATCCGATCCCAAGCCAAACGAGTCGGGCCGACCTTGGCTGCAGCATTCCTTTAAAAACAAAAATAATTAGTTATTAGGATGGTAATTACAGTATCAAAAATAGTAAAAATCGAAACATTCGAACCCTGAAAACGGGGTGAAGTAAAAAACAGCTTTAAGGCTGGGTGTAAGCCATCGATTCCTCAAAGATCTCTGCTCGCCTACCCCCCCCCACCGTTTCCTCAATGAACTCTGCCAGGGTGCCCTAACTTCCTAAATGGTATCTGTTAGCAAGCCTAACTTGCGAAAAGGTCCCTGCTAGCCTGCTCTAACTTGCTAAATGGGATCGGCTAGACGCGCTCGTCTTCAATGATCTCTGCTAGGCTGCCCTCGCTTCCTCAATGATCTCTGCTAGCCTGCCCTCACTTCCTCAATGATCTCTGCTAGTCTGCCCTCACTTCCTCAATAATCTCTGCTAGCCTGCCCTCTGCTTCCTCAAAGTTCTCCGCAAGCCTGCCCCGGTTAAAGGGATGGTGACAGGAAGGGTAGACCTGTTTTTCCTTGAATAACACAACAAGGGATTTATAGTACAGTACTGTAAATGGTAAAAATAGTAAAAATAGGAATCGAAAAACCGTTTCAAAACCAGGGGATCAACCATAAGACGCGTAGTAAGTAATCGGAGGCTCGATTCCGCGGCACTACTCGTTGCGAACTAGCCAGGGGGACTGTGATGGGGTGTATGTTGTATATGGATGGAACAGGATGGTGGCCGAGAAGGAAGAGAGGGGGCAAAATGATGAGAAGCCATGGAAGGGAAGGGCAATCACAGCTCTATCTAACATATAGATTGCCATTCCCCTTCCCCCTCCATGATTCCGCTCCCTTCCTCTTGCCACTCTCATTTCACCCGTGCATAGCATAACCATCAGAGGAGAGAGGGGAAGGGATGGCATTGGCAACATTGGAGAGTGGGGTATCCTCCTTCCTGCTTCCTGTTTGTTACAACGCCCGAAAAGGTGGGAAAAAGCTCCTGGAGAAACCGCCGGGGCGTTTTGACCTTTCAGGGTCATAGAGCGCGGATAGTAGCTTTAATTTTGTATCGCTTCGTACGTAGTAATTAAACATACTTCAAAGCTAAATTTTAGCGTTATAGAGTTAAAAAGAGTTCAAATTACGTAACTTAAAAATTAGCGCAGAATAACCCCACATTGCTATTGCGCTATTACATTCGGTTATCTACGAATCCTGAGCCTAAGTAAATGCCTAAACTTAAGCCTAAGTCAAAGTCTAAGCGTAAAACTAGACCTAAAACTAAGCCTGAGCCAAATCTGAGCATAAGCCTAAGCCTAAGCCTATGCCCAAGCTCTAGCCTAAGCCTCTCGATGGCCAGGATTTAATTTATAAGTCGTTTTCGTTTTCGACAACCTTTTTTCTTCCGACGAATCTCGTGTGGAACGACATCTGACTGATCGTCCCGTGGATGGTTTTGGATTCGCTGGAATAGGGCATCCTCGAAACAGAGTGAGACCTCTCGACTCCGATAGACACCTATCACCGCTGAAATTGACATTAGGAATCTGGGTCTGAATCGTGTTCCAATGATCAAGGAACATCTTGTGCCAACCGGCGGTGGTTAGGGTCAGGCCCGTAGGAAGGTGACAGGACTTGATACCTTGCCAAAAAAATTTTTTGGAGTTGCCCCCCCCCCCCCAAAAATCGGGGATCGCTACGGCCCTGGTTAGGGTATCTGTAAGTCTCACTCATCCCCTCTCTCTCTCTCAGCCTCTCTCTCACTCTCTCGCCTGCTAGCTCGCTCTCTCGCTCTCTCTCTCTCTCTACCTCTCACTAGCTCGCTCTCTCTCCCACCCGATCCTTTTCGCCAGTTGAGGCAGTTTTTCTTTTTTTTTTTCTATTCTTTATGTCTTCATACCTTTTCTGTAAATTCTGAAAATTTCAGAAAACCTTTGAATTTTTTGTAATTTCTGACCGCTAGGCCATGGCTTGTAAAGATCAGGTGGAACGCCTCAAAATAGACCATAGCCATAAGTGGAAGCGTTATCAGCGTTATTCAATGTTAGGTTAAGCCTAACAAGCCTAAACCTAAAAGTAAACCCAAGCCTCAGCCTAAGCCTGAGCCAGCCTAAGCCAAGCCTAAGCTTCACCCAGGCGCAACCCAAGCCTAAACGGAGTTTAAACCTAAGCCCAAGCCTAACTCTAAGGCTAAGCCAAAACCTAAGCCTAAGCCTAGCCGAACCCTAAACCCAAGCCGAAGCCTAAACATAAGCATAAACCCTTGTCTAACTAGGGATGCCTTCCAACTTACCATCGAGTTTCGACTTGAAAATTGGTGAGCTTATAGAGTTTGAGCTCGCGATTCCGATGCGCTAAAAATTTTAACAAATCGTCCATAGGCGGCTGAGATATAACAAGTTTAATTTTGGCAAAAATGCATGATTTTTGCGCGTGTCGTCCCCGCCGCCCCGGAACGGGGCGTGCGGAGAAGAGGCCTCTCTGGCACCCCTCCGGCATGGCAGCGTGGCCTCGAGGTAGAGCTCTCGCTTCGAAAACTTTTGGTCGGGGGTTCAATTCCGGCCACCAACTTTTTTTTGAAAAAACTTTTTAAAGCTTTTTGCCAAATTTTTTACCTGCATTATTATTTTGTATTCTCTGGCGGAATCAAAAGATCGCGGGCTGTGAAGATTGTCGAATCTGATAAAATGATATAGTTTCATAGATCTCTGTTCATAGAAATGCTCCAGAGCTTTTCCTGTGTTTCTTCATCCTTCGCTACAGCATCGTAAAACAATCGCAAAAAGTTTGGCAAAAAGCTTTAAAAAGTTTTTTCAAAAAAAGTTGGTGGCCGGAATTGAACCGCCGACCAAAAATTTTTGATGCGAGAGCTCTACCTCGAGGCCACGCTGCCATGCCGGAGGGGTGCCAGAGAGGCCTCTTCTCCGCACGCCCCGTTCCGGGGCGGCGGGGACGACACGCGCAAAAATCATGCATTTTTGCCAAAATTAAACTTGTTATATCTCAGCCGCCTATGGACGATTTGTTAAAATTTTTAGCGCATCGGAATCGCAAGCTCAAACTCTATAAGCTCACCAATTTTCAAGTCGAAACTCGATGGTAAGTTGGAAGGCATCCCTAGTAAACCAAGTCGAAGCAAAGCCTAAACCTAACCCTAAGCCTAAGTTTAAGCCTAAGCCCAGCCTAAGCCCAACCTATGTTATGTAGTTTCCCTCCATTCGTGCTCTCATCCCAGGCCCTGGAATGTCAGCCAGTTCGTGGAAGTCAGAAAGATAAGAAACTGCTGGAAAACGTGAGTCTCCCCGGAAGAGACGGACCCATATCTCATTGTGGTTGATTAGAGAGGGAACTATTCGCAAATTATGTGAATTAAAAAATTCTTCTTTCAAATGACAAAAATATCTCTATCTAAATAATCTCTAGAATAGAGAAGAGAGAGAGAGCGAGAGAGAGAGAGAGAGAGAGAGAAAGAGAGCGCAAGAGAGATAACGAGAGAGAGCGAGAGAGAGAGCGCGAGTGAGAGAGAACGGGAGAGAGCGAGAGAGAACGAGAGAGAACGAGAGAAAGAGAACGAGAGAGAGAGCGATTTTTACTCTAGACGATTTGAACACAGCGTTGCGCAAAATTATTGGATTTTACGGTGGATTTCTACCTTCACGACTCCTTTAAAACGCCTGTAGTATCGGGGTAATAATTTTCCCCGGGCCCTTGATGCCAAATATGGCGTGTAGTCGCTCTTTCAACTCACTGGAATGCATACGAATGTTTTGGGAACTGGCGCGGGAGAGAGAGAGAGAGCGAGCGAGAGAGAGAGAGGGAGAGAGGGAGAGATAAGGCACGAAAAATTAGGCATACAGCATCTGTGGTTGATTGCAGCCACCCCACAAAACGGTTCACAGAATTCGACACGGCCAACACCACCAATCCCGCCGGGGGGATATAATTCCATAATCCCCGTAATCACCCCCCGTTCGAGCCTTCCCCTTTTTGGGGCCGCACATTCCAATGGCGTTGCAGTACCGCCGGTACAGAGGAGCGCTTCGTAGTCCCTAGCTTGCTGGCTACATAATATTTACAAGTGGCTGGCTTGGGTTGGGCAATCGGCTTGAGGATGACATAAATAATAACTGAAGAAAACATAAAAACCGGGGCAAACACCTGAGGCTAAACCTAAGCCCAAGCCGAAGCCTAAGCCAAAACTAAGCCAAAACCAAGCTAAAACCTAAGCCTAAGCCTGAACCCAAGCCAAGCCAGAAGCCTGTCACAGCTGAAGCCTATGCATAAACCTAAACCCAAGCCAAAGCGCAAGTGAACCCCAACTATAAGCCCACTCCCAAGCTAAAGCCTAAGCCCAAGCCTAAGCCTACGCCGAAGCCTATGGCTAAGCCGGTGCGTAAGTTAATTCTAAGCCTAAGCGAAGCCCAAGCCTAGGCCCTAGCTTAAGCTTATGCCGAAGCCTAAGCATAAACCCAAGCAACCCGAAGTGAAACCTACGCCTAAGCCTTCTCCTAAGCGCAAGCCTAAGCCCAAACCCAAGCCCAAGTGAAGCCTAACCCTAAACCGAAGTCTGCGCCTAAGCCTAGGCCGAGAATAAGCCCAATCCTTAGCCTAAGCCTACGCGTAAGCTAAGCCCAAGCATATGCTTAAGCCTAAGCATACCTCTCTCTCTTTCTCTCCCTCTCGCTCTCTCTATCTATCTCTCTCTCTCTCTCTCTCTCTCTCTCTCCTTCTCGCTTCTTCCTTTCCTTCTCTCGCCGATCTTCGATCCCCACTTGGCACCTATTTTCCGGGGGGTTTTCAAAGATCGGCCCAATCAGAACGGCCTGACATTTGAGGCTAGAGAAGATAGAGAGAGAAAGAGGTGAGAGAGAGAGAGGGGGAGCGAGAGAGAGACAGTGAGCGAGAGACAGACAGCCATACAGACAGACAGAGAGTGACATAGCAGCACTGATATCGTGCCGGACACGCTAAAAACAAACTGCACTCGACTGCCGGCTCCTGCCAAAAATAGTGGTTAGTAAATAGCCGCCGGGCCCTTGGAGACAAAAGCTCATAATTTGACTGGGGGGAATATCCGGGTGAGGGTGGATTGATAGTTTTATGATAAGCAGAGACATTATTGAGGGAGAACAGGATGTGGGTTTCTTTGTTTGTTAATACAAGGGACAACCCCTTTGGTAGGTCAAATCCTGTTCCGGAAGGGGCTTATATAAACGCAGGGGCTTCGGATAGTTTTCAGTATAAATTAACTTGTTTTTTGGCGATTCGTGGTACTGTCGACGTTCAAATTTTTAGTCTAAATTTAGATAGAAAAGCAATTTAGAATAGTTTTTGTTTTTCTAAAGTTAGACCCCGTTTGGCACGTTTGGCTAAATGGATAAGTTCTCGCCTCTCAGGTAAACAACCCGGGTTCGATCCCCACCGGCGCCAATTTTTTTGCTTTTTGGTCCTGAAGCTCGGAGTGGAACGACTTGCTAAAAACTGATACGATAGATTTATATAGACTTTAAATTTAAACGTACAATGGAATTTTCAGGAAGTTTAATGGTAAGCATCTTAAAATGAATATAACTTTCTGAATTTGCAACGTTTTGGGCCCGAATTTTGAGAGTACATAGATTTTGCCGTTTTTCATCGATGGTAAAATTCTTAGAACGTTTTGACCTAAAACAGAAAAGTTATACCTAATTTACCGGGAAATTCTTGCTTCCCGGCTCCTTTAACCGGGCACTTTTCCTTAAAAGCCTATTGACACCACGTGTTCCGGAGTAGCGAAAGAATTGCGCAGGGGCACGCCCGATTTCGGAGAACTCGCTGCACTAAAAAAGTGAAGTTTTCTGAGCGATAAGGCATTAATCCTGTGCGGAATTTGTGGTGCATCGATAAAGATCATATTGCCTCAATAAAAGGGGGTTAAAGCCGATATCTTCAGTTTCAGTAACTTCTCCAAAAACCATAGTTTGGTTGGTTTTGCGCTTTAAAGAGACTCAAGGCTCTCCCTCTCTCTCTCTCTCTCTCTCTCTCTCTCTCTCTCTCTCTCTCTCTCGCTCTCTTTCTCTTTATATCTTTCTCTTTCACTCTCTCTCACTGTTACTCGTTATCCTCACTCGCTCTCTCTCGCTCTATAACTCTCTGTTTCGCTCTGTCCGCCGACTATCGCTCTCTCTCTCTCTCTCTCTCTCTCTCTCTCTCTCTCTCTCTCTATCTATCTGTCTCTCTCTCTTTAACTGTTTCACTAGTTAGCTTGCTAAAATTTGCACAACTGGTCATCATTCTTAACAAAGAAAGCGAGAGAGAGAGAGAGAGAAGAGAGAGAGAGAAGAAAGGTGAAAGTGATAGCTTGTTGGGCAACGACTTAATTCATATAATTTTACCCACAGCTCCCCCACAACTTTTGTTCATCTAACAAATGAGGTGCGGTTAGGGGAACGGCGTAAATTTCGATGCCAGCTCACCATTTCGGGAGGCAGAGAGAGAGAGAGAGAGAGAGAGAGAGAGAGAGAGCGGGAAGCCAATGGCGGTTATTAGCCAAGAGAATTCAGCCGCCGTTATCAGAACGACCCGCTTGGAGTCGGCATGGTGAATTTGAACGTGTGAGATTCGTCGAACCCGCAAATTCAAACATAATTAACTGATAAGTTTTCAAATATAACGCGGTGAGGGGGACCTGATTAGCATTTAGCTGAAAATTGAGTTACTATTGAATTCGGTATTTTTTGGTAACTCTATCGCTCTCTCTATCTCTCTCTCTCTCCTTCACTCTGTCTTTCTCTTTCTGTTCCTCTCTGTATCTCTCACGGTTTCTCGCTCCCTCCCCCTCTCTCTCGCTCTCTCTCTCAGTGTTTAAAATTCTGCGCAAAATCTTGTTTTAAAAACTGAAAACAAGATACGGTATCGAAAAAATGGCTCTGAAAGTCAAGAAATTTTGCGAATTACCGTAACCCTCGTGCATTTTTTTAAAAATCCAGGTTTTGTTAAAATTTTTTGCTCTATCCAATGAGATGTATTAGCTACGAATTTCAAGGTCTATTAGTGCGTTATTACCACGAAAAGCCATTTGCCACCATTGTTTCCAAATTTTTTGGTAAAAATGAATAATTTTTCGGTGTTTTTGAATACAATCTGACCCCTAAAATTGGCTGATAGCTTCAGAATCTTCAGCACGTCAAGATTTTTCACGGCGTTGCCGTCAGCTGCTTGATATACGTATTTTCCGCCCGATTTTCCCGGTCTTTTCCCACTGCGATACGTATAACCGGTATCCCAGACAAAATTTTGCATTGAATTGGCGCCTTAAGCACTGCTTATCACGTCTAAAAAGTGTGTCCTAACAGTTTTAGAGACTTCAGCTCGTTACCATCATGAGAATTAGCTTTCCCGGGATCCCCCGGAAACGCCGGTTTAGCGCCGGTTTCGTGAACGATGAGTCACATGTTGCGGTCCCGTAGGAATTAGGCGAAATTTTGCAGTTTTTCAGGTATTTTGAGATGGGGCAGGGTTGCAGAGATTATTTGGGAACCGGAAATGGAAGGTGCAGGCTAGCAGGATCATTGAGGAAGCAAAGGAAGGCTAGCAAAGATGATTGAGGAAGTGAGGGCAGGCCAGCAGAGATTTTTGATACAGCGAGGGCAGGCTAGCGGAGATCTTTGCGGAAACCAGGGCGGGCTAGCAGAGATCATTGAGGAAGTGAGGGTAAGCTAACAGAGAACATTTAGTAAACTAGGCCAATTTCTAAATTTACATTTTTTCGAATTTTCCACTTTACATCTAATTCCGCACTTTCCGATTTCTATGGAACATTATTCGTCGGAATTAATCACCTCTGGCTAACGTAATTTCTTCAAAAGCTTCAAAAATCGGGGCTACAACTGCAGCAGGTCAATTCCGGGGATTCCGGACCCGAGGACGTCAACACACGCAGCCTAGACCGTTTTTCGGGCAGAAATGTAGCCACGCCCGGAATCCCACTGCAAAACTGGGCCCTGATCCCGGATCTTCAAGATCATAATAGCAAGGGTTTTTGGCTGAATTTTGGTCCCGGAAACAGGCTCATTTCGTACTTAAAGCCACTAATAGCAGCGTAAAAATTCGGGCAAGTTAGCAGAGGCCATTTGGGAGCTCAAACCGAGAAGAGTATCCTAGCAGAGTTCATTTATAAATTACTTGAATGGAAGGAAAGCTAGCAAAAATTTCTTAAGAAGCAGATACGGCGAGGGTCATCTAGCAGGGCCAACTTCAGATGCTGAACTAGCTAAGGAAGCCAGCAGGGCTCATTTGGGAAGAAGGGAGGAAGAAGGCAAGCTAGGAGTGACGCTTTGAGAAAGCTAGAATCGACAAGCAAGCTAGCAGAGATTCTTTAGGTAGCTGCAATTGGGGGAAAGCTAGCAGGGATTATTTACGAGGCTAAACCAAGCCTAGTAAGCTAGCAGAGCCCATTAGCGGGCTGAAATGTGTCAGACAAGCTAGCAAATATTATTTGTAGCGCGGAAATGGTTAGGGCAGGCTAGCAGCAACCATTTGAGAATGATCGAAGTGGGGTTCTTAATATATATTAATATTTTTCCGTTTTTAAATGTTTGCACTTTTTAACCGCTTTTAAGGCTCAGCTTACGATTACGGTATTTTTCTTGTTTTTCGTCTCCTTGCAGTTTTAATAAATTTTTCCCATGGATTTTCTCATTTCCCATCTTTTTTAATCTTCGTACTTTTTGGGCAATTTTTAGGTTAACGCCCTCAAGATAGCTAATTCCCTTGCTCTATCCAACTAGTCACACCCCCCAATCACTAAAACGACACCCAAATTTGGGGTGTTTATTCTTTAGCCGGTGTGAGTAATGCTTTTTGCCCTCGCCCCGAAATGGGCGCGGTGGGTTTTTTTTTGATTCCGGGGGCCAGGGGGTTTTTCCAGGACTTACTGATAAGTCAGAGATTCCCCGAAAATAGCATCAAGGAGCTGGGTGGTCAAAGGAAAGGCATTTCCGAGTGTGAATGATCTTTGCTAACCTGCCCAATTGAATTATCGCTTCTCAAATGGTCTCTGCTAGATGGCCCTTGCCGTGCCAACCCGAAAAATGGTTTCTGCTAGCCTACGAAAGCTATTACAGCTTCCCAAATGGTCTCCGCTAGCCTGCCCTCTGCGTGTCTGGGTCATCAATGATCTCTGCTAGCCTGCCCCCGATTCCCAAAGATATCTGCTAACCTGCCCTCGATTCCTCAATGATCTCTGCTAGCCTGCCCTCACCTCCTCACTTATCTCTGCTAGCTTGCTAGCTACCGCACCAGACCTCAAAAGTGACTCGCAAGAAGCTGGCTAAGCGCGTTAAGCCACACCCTAAGCTCGGCCACACCCGCTAATCAGCACCAAAAAAGGACATCACCGCCCCGCCTTCAAATGTTACTCAATCCGCGACTTATCTAACAATAAGGGGCGTGACTTGGTAAGGCGACGTAGATTTCAGCGATAAGCCAAGTATAAAAGATAGAAGGGTTAAGGTCGTGGGGAATTTTACTTTCTGCTCCCGAAAATTGCTCCAAAACGCTCTGGATTGCTTTGAAGGAATTTTGTTAGCTTCTCTCTTTCTCTCTCGCTAGCTCCTTCTCCATCTCTCTCTCTCTCTCGCTCTCTCTCTCTCTCTCGTTGCTTGGTTTCTAACTATCTTTTACATTCCAAATTTCAGAATGAACTCCTTTCTCCTCGTGCTCCTCATCGCCTTCTTCGGCACTACTGTATTTTCCGCCTCCCACCACCATCATCGACGACATCCTGAAGGTGATCATCATCGTCTAGAAATCCTCGAATCAATCATCATCAACCCTTCGCGCCAACGTCGAAATTTAAATAGTATGTAAAGACAGTGAGAGAGCGAGAGAGAGAGAGCGAGAGAGAGAGAGAGAGAGAGAAGAGAGAGAGAGAGAGAAACCATCCATTTCTTTCCAGAGGATGCCGCCTGTCATTACCACGGAAAGGTCCAGATCATGGAAGACGGGATCAAGTGCGAATGCGAGCCGCCATATGTGGGCGATCACTGTCAACAAGGTTTGTGGATTCTCGGGGCTGGCAGGCTAGCAGAGATCATTTGGGAAGAATTTAAAATGGAGAGGGCATGCTAGCAGAGGCATTTAGGAATATTCCCGGGGCAGGCTAGCAGGGACCATTGGCGTAATTTCATTGCTAATACATATTTTGTATTTTGCAGTAGTCACCTACCGATGCGAAATTTCGGCTGAATGCCGACCCGGATTCATCTGCGCCCTTGTCGATCTACCGGAGCCGCAACGATACTGTATTCCGTTGAACTAACTAGATTGCCTCGAAAATTCTATCAATTCTATGCTAATTTCCTGGTTTTTAGTTTTGTTATTATTTTTGTATCTATAGCAGGCTTTTGACCCTCGGTTCTTTCGAATTCACAAATATTCTTCCGGGTTTTTCATTCTTTTTTTTTAATTTTTGGTAATTTTCAATTGTCTATTTTTCCTATATGATCTACCCCCGAATCTCCAAATCACCGTCTGGTCACAAAGATGCGGCTCCTCTTCTTCCCCGTCTCCCCCAGTGAATCTCGGATTTCCACCCTTGTTTTGGACACTAGATCTGACTTTCCTCACCCTGGTCGCCATTTTTATTGCATTTTTGTACATTGCTTTAATTTCTTATATTTTATTGATATCCATAAAGTTTCAGCAGCTATAAAACACACAAAAAGGTCATGCTCCACAGGTTCACTCCCAAATAACGCCCCCACCCACCACTGGTCCTTCATTATATGCGTCCCTCTTCCGCGGCGGGTTGACTCGTCTAGGGGCCCTCATCTTCCTCTCTCATCTCCTCCTCTTCCCCCAAATGGGATTTTGCTCGTTTTCCGGGGAGGCCGACAAATTGCCCCCGGGGTCTCGACCCGAATACGCCCAAATTTCCGCTGGACGACGCTCGACGCCCGCATTTTGGTATCAATTTTCCCAGCGCCAGAGAGAGGGCCAGGGTCAGGACTAAGCCTAAGCCTGAGCCTGAATTTGAGCCGGAACCCAGACATTCAAAACACACACTGCTAAAACACAGACACCGAATATGTAGAAAGCCTTTGCAATCGACTGGCTGTGTTTTGGCTGTATTTGTTTTAACCTTCTGTGTTTTGAATGTCTCCGTTTCAGACTTTCCCCCTAACAAGGGAACCTCTCAAAGTACACGGATTTCAAAACGGAACCTAGCACACCTTATACAGAATTTTCTGCTGATTCAGAATCTCTTTTCAAATACTGTGAAATAGCTCGGATTCAAAAGTTATGACGTTTTGAAGTCTATTTTAAGCAAAATTTCCAAACTTTTGCTCGATTATTTTGATGTTCCTGGTTGTTTTTCTAAAAACGAATATTGCCATCGGATTCAGAATTTTTTTTCTTTATCGAAAGCGTTATTTTTGCCCATTTTTTGACCTCCGCTTAAAAAAACGCGTACTTTGAGAAACTGCTTCTCGAAGACCGTCATCGTCCTGCAGTTTTGGAGAGCTGGGCCTTAGTTAGAATTTTAAGCTCTATAGAATGAGCTATTTCAAATCGCCAATTTCGAAGATCACCTAAAAACCACTCCTTTTAAGCCCAAGCCTAAGCCCAAGCCTAAGCTTAAGCCGAAGCCTAACCCATGCCCAGGGACGTGGCGTAATACCGGCCCCGGGGGCCCGGGCCCCCGAAATCGGCCGAGGCCCGAAAATTTCATAAGGGGGGACCCTTATGATTTTTATTTTCTCAAAAATTTTGCTGCCTGCGGCGCTATTTTTTCACGTTTTTACGGCTATTTGTATGAGCGATGCAACCTTGTTTTCAAAATTTTTTGGCCTGCGGCGCTGTTTTTCGGTAATGTTTTGAGTTTTTTGGAAAATTTTTTTGGGGGCCCCCCCCCGAAATTTTTTTCTGGCTACGTCCCTGCCCATGCCTAAGCCTAAGCCCAATAAGCCTAAGCCTACGCATACGCCTAAACCTAGGCCTAAGCCTAATACTAAGCCTCAGCCAAAGCCTAATCCAAAGCTAGCCTAGGTCTAAACCTAAGCCCAAGTCTAGGCCTAAACATAAGCCTAAGCATAATCCTAAGCCCAAGCTCAAGTTTATGCTAACCAATTTCCCCGTTGACGACCCTCGTTTGGCGCGTGGATCTGTTTTGAGGAGATGGAAATTGGAGCCGTTTTGAGGGCCCTTCCCCCCCCTGCCCATCCACGGCCAAATCGCATTCGTTCGGGCTTAGGGCCCTACTGGCCGTTTAAAGGCCCCCTCCCCCCTTGGCTAGGCTGTGCTCCCATTCCGCCACACTCCTTTTGGCACTTGACAACTTCCATATGCACTCACATACCCCACCCCCAAGGCTGAGATTCCAGACTTGCTCGGGCAGGGGGTTTTTGGGCTCAAAGAATCTCTGCTGGCTTGCCGTAGGACTGATTTTGATTTTTTCTGACTTTATTATGCTTCAATTCCTTAAAAGCTCCTGATCGTTTGCGCAAACTACAGGAATTTTTAGCGGATTTTCAACCTTTTTTTTCAGGCTTGCCATCGCTCCTTAAAAATGAGATTTTTGGTCTCAAAGAATTTCTGCTAGCTTGCCGTTTCGCTGATTTTTGTCGTATTTCAATTACTTAAGAACTCCTGCTCGTCTGCTGAAGCTCCAAGGATTTTTGGCAGATTTTAAACTTTTTTTCAGACTTGTAACTGAGCTCTGGTGTACTTTTTCTCCTACTAAATCCCTCTCTCGCTCTCACTCACTCTCTCGCTCTCTCTCTCTCTCTCTCTCTCTCTCTCTCTCTTTCTCTCCCTCTCTCTCTCGCCCTCATCTATCTCGCCTATAATCTTTCTTTCAGGATGTGACTGACCCCGTTCTGAAAATGAAGCCCTGCCCATCCGCTTACGCCACTTTATTCAGTCTCTGCAGCTTTCTCTTGCCATCCCCGACAAATGGCCTCAAAATTGGTGAGGACTCCGAATTTTTATTTTTTATTTTTGGCTATTCGGAAAACCAAAAAACCCGTTGGCGTGACCCCCTCGCCGAGGGCTGGGGCAAAAATGAAAAATTGATGAGCGACATCCGCCACTAGCAATGCCTTGGGGCTTCGGAAAATTTGGGGGAGCACAAGACGACATGTCCCAATTGGGCCAACCGGAACTGGGGAAAGAAAAGTAGGGCTCCAGCGCATTATAATGGTTAATCGTTATAATGGATATGGATCTCGATATGGATATGGATATACAGGGTGTCCTACTAAAAAATACCCCCCCTAACTCAGCCTGGAAGTATCGGATCGGAAGGGTAGTTATACCATTCGAAAGCCTTTCCCATGGCGAATTTGCCACATCTTTCAAAACTTTCTTTTGATTTTAACACGCCATTTTGCACGCGATTTTGTAAAATTTTGCGGTTGCATACGAGCTAATTGGCTTCAATTTCGCCAAGAAAAATGACCGGAAGTAGCCCTTACATAATTGGATGCAGAAGCCGTTCCCTAAGGTTTGAAAGCGGTGTAAAATAACATGGTTTAAAACAATAAAAATATGGTTTTGAAGATTGATGCAAACTCGCTGTTTCAAGGGCTTTCGAATGGTGTAAATCACTTTATATCGCTTCGTTGTAACTTCTGCGCCGAGTTAGATGAATTCATTTAAACACTTGGCTACGGTTTACTTTACCCCCCCCCCCCCAGCCGGAATGTTTTGGCTATAACTTTTTTATTTTACATTATTGTAGGCTCATATTAAAACTCTTAGTATATTTTTCGACGCTCTATCGAATGGCGTTGCGAAAATCCCGACAAAATAAGCGAAAATACCGACAACTTTGAGACCCTTCGGCTGTGGGGGGGGGGGGTAAAGTAAACTCTTACCAAACACTTTCTAGATTTTCAGAGTATTTGCGGTTATTTCCGCAAAATCGCCACCCATGATCGCTTGCCCTCTCCCCGTTTTAAGCCCCTTCGCACGGCGGGCCCTAAGAAAATAGCCATTTCTCAAAAAATAATTGCGCTTTTCCCCCTTGGCGGCCTCCTCTCCGCACCTAGACGCTAAAATCGGAGCTGAAGGATGGGAATTTCAATGGGAAAGCGAGGAAACGCGTAAGATTCCAGCGATTGGTAGAATGGGCGTTCGAAAGTGGGATTGTTGGTCCCCTTAAAATGATAATATCCGATCAGACTTGATAATATCCAGTATGTTAGGTGCCATACTTCGCGAGCGCGAAGATGCTCACATCGCCGCGGCCATGCAATATGCAGTGGAATGGCTCAATCAGAGAGCGATTTACGGACAGGTAGACTTTGACATGGCTGGCTTACAAAGCTTGACTGGCTTCACAGGCTTCACCGGCATAACTGAAAAATTCCAAGTTTTTCAGCTCGACATGGTCATCGAGTACATCGAGGTGCTCGACCACTACGATGCTGTTCTTAAAGGTATCTAGATATCTCTCTCCTTCTCTCCCTCTCTCTCTCTCTCGCGCTCGCTCTCTCTCTCTCTCTCTCTCGACGATGGACAGGCTAGTAGTGAATTCTTGTAAAAAGCCCGATGTTTTTCAGCCTGTTCTCTATTCGAACGTGATCAAGTCGTGGCCCTCATCGGCTCCTCCCACGCCATGCTTAACGCTCAGCTCGAGAGGCTAGCTGCACAGGTAAGTTCCCTCTTGCTCTCTATCCCTCTGCCTCCCCCTCTCCCTCACTCCGCTTCAGATGGACATTCCTATCCTGACGGCAATCGACGATTTGGGTGTAAACGCGGCTTCGAACGTAAGGATTGACTTCTTCCCGAAGGCCCAGTTGTTTGAGGTGGGTCTTGCTGTCTCTCTTGCTCACTCTCTCTCACTGTCTCTCTCTCCCTCGCTCTCTCTCCCTCACTCTCTCTTTCCAGGCAATAGTCGACCTCTTCCGGCGCTGGCGCTGGAACCGGATCACGATCGTTTACGAGGAGGACGAGAGTATGAGATTTTTCATCAAATTAAAGCTAGAATCCCCTAGGAATTCGGCGAATCGAACCGTTGCTAGAGGATGACGCGTACTCATCGATAAGATTTCGGCTTGTCAAAGTGCAAAATAAGGACTATATGAAGGCAGCGAGGGATGTGAGTGAATTTCTATGGTCGTAACGTCGTAGAGACAGCAAGAAAAACCTTTAAAACATATCTAGATCAACAGATTTTGCCCTAATTTGACGTATTTAAAGCTATTCCCATTTTTCCCGGGGTTGAAAGGGATAGTGTCACCTAGAAAAACCCCCATTTTCAGGTCAAAGAGCTCGAGGAGTGCAGCTTCTACCAGCGGAAGGACTGCTCGGAGTTTAGCCGGGTACTGCTCGACCTTGACCCCGAGCATGCGTACAATTTCCTGTTGGCTGTGGGTTCAGAAGGCAATTACGGTGGAACGGGCACGATTTAGGGGCTGCAGATGGGACTGATCGACCTGAAGCATTGGTTCTTGTTGACCTCAATGGTAAGGAGAGAGAGAGAGAGAGAGAGTGAGAAAGAGGGAGAGGGAGAGAGAGCGTGAGAGAGGCAGACTAGCAGCGACCTTTCAGGAGCTTGCCACGATGGACATGGACTATTTCCGGAACAACCATGCCCGCTATATCTCGCCCCATCCGGTCGATCCGGTTTTCCTGAAGGAGAAGGAGCACGTCTTCAACATGACGCATTTCCGGAATCACATCAGGGATCATTGGAATGCGAAGACCGGGTTTAGCCGGAATTTGAGAATGGTAGGTGAGAGAGCACGACAGAGAAAGAGAGCGAGACAGAAAGAGAGAAAGAGAGAGAGAGAGAGAGAGAGAGAGAGAGGCAGAGTGAGAAGTATAAATAGAGAAATAACGAATCGACAATTTCCAGACGGAAGCCACCTTCACTTTCGACGCCATCTACGCTTTCGCGAACGCGACGATGCTGGTCGGCCATTCGCAGCAGCTCGACGACTTGTAGGAGTATTTTAAAGGAGCTAAGAACCTTGATAAAGGCCCATGACAGCCTGCCGAAAGCCAGGACGAGAGGCGAGGAAATATCAGCACGGCCGGACCATTATCGACGCCATTTTGAACAATGTAAGGTCGCAAAAACAATTTTTTTGAAATTTCATAGCTTATTTTTGTAGTTTGTAGCGGGTAGTTTATACTTTGTAGCATGTACAGCTATGGCGATTCCAGAGTCTTCGCGGAATCTCTGGAGACCTTCGTCGCGTGGGACATCCGATGAAGAGCGACTTTTCGATGCGGATCTTGCTGCTAGGATACAGCGGACGGCTGGATGATGTGAGGAAACTGCAGACTACAGGCTACAGATTACGAATCCGGGATACAAGCTACAAAGCACAAATTACCGACTACAGACTACAAACTCCAGACTTCATCGGCGGTTAGCACTGATATTTTTGGTTAATTCAGATCGGCTTCTGGGAGCCGAAAACCGATGTTCACGTCAATATGAGCGGCGACTCTCGTGCTCAGCTCCAGAAAAACGTGCAGGTCTCCGACGAGCTAAAGCCCCATTTCCGGGTGACGACTATTGAGGTAAGCTGGTTCTTTAGGAGTTCAAGGATTTTTAGGAACGTCCCTACGTGATGTTGAAGAAGAACCACTTCGAGCTGGATGCTAATCAGAAATTCGAGGGATTTTGTATCGACTTGTTGACGGAATTGTCGAGGGACTTGGGTAAGAGAGAGAGAGAGAGAGAGAGAGAGAGAGAGAGAGAGAGAGACGGAGAGACAGAGACAGAGAGACAGAGACAGAGACAGAGAGAGAGAGAGAGAGAGAGAGAGAGAGAGAGAGAGCGAGAGCGAGAGATAGAAAAACTTAGGCTTCACCTACGCCGTCCACAAAGTCAAAGACGGACGCTATGGAAATGACGTCTATGGTAATGGAACTTGGGACGGGATGATTGGCGAGATTTTGAGAGGGGTACGGTATTTTTGCATTTTTTAAGATATCGCAAACGATAATATCCGTATCAGTAAATATATATCGGACTACGGTAATGCCCGATTTTTAGGAAGCCGAAATGGCGGTCGCTCCCTTGACCGTGAATTTCAAGCGGGCCGAGCAGGTCGACTTCACCAAGCCATTTTTATCGTTGGGGATTTCGATATTGTTTAAGGTAGGCGTGGGCTTGGGCCTAGGCTTTGGCTTAGGCTAGGACTTGGGTTTAACTTCTGCTTGTAGGTCCCCGACGACCAGCAGCCGGACCTTTTCTCCTTCCTCAACCCGTTGTCCTGGGAGATTTGGCTGGCAATTCTTACGGCCATAGGTGGGGGCTAATTTGCATATTTTGTTTCTTGTTAAACGAGTTTAATTACGGTATAGTTGTATATTTTTAGCCGGGGTTACGGTTAAATCCAGTTCTCCAGGGGTTACGGTTACGGTTCAGCCGGGGTTACGGTTAAATCCAGTTCTCCAGGGGTTACGGTTACGGTTCAGCCGGGGTTACGGTTAAATCCAGTTCTCCAGGGGTTACGGTTACGGTTCAGCCGGGGTTACGGTTAAATCCAGTTTTCCAGGGGTTACGGTTAAGGTTCAGTTGTCCAGTTTTACCGTTGTTTCAGTTGTTTTTTTGTTATTCAAAGTTGTTGATCATGTTGTTGATCATGTTCAAATTGATCAAGTTGATCAAGGCTCATGCTGTTGATCATGTTCAAAGTCGTTCAGTTGTTCAGTTACAGTTGTTTCAGTTGTTACAGTTAAATCCAGTTGTCCAGGGGTTACGGTTACGGTTACGGTTACGGTTATGGTTCAGCCGGGGTTACGGTTAAACGAGTTTAATTTCCTATATATTGGTTGTATATTCCTTTTTTAGCCGGGGTTACGGTGGGGATGTTTATGGTGGCCCGGATCACGCCGTACGAATGGAATTTGAATTTCTCGTGCTGTACAGGTATGAATCCGGCTTTCTCTCTCTCACTCTCTCTCTCGCTCTCTCTCTCTTTCTCTCTCTCTCTCTCGCTAACTCGCCCTTTTAGCCCATCAACCCCACCCGGGCGCCACTTTCAATGCTGATTCGGAACCACTGCAATTGAGCAACAACTACTCGTTCTGGAATACGTTATGGTACGAAATTTTGGGTACCTGTACAACGTGAAAAATGACCTTTAGGTATGTCACCAGCACAATGTTAAAAGGCGGATGTGATTTTGGACCTCGTGCTGTTTCTACCAGACTTTTGGGAGGTGAGTTACTTTTTTGGAGGCTAAATTCCGCAGAGATTCTTTGCTGGCTTGCCCGGTTTTTCAGCCATATTTCCTCTAATGATCTCTGCTGGCTTGCTTTTTCCACAACCGAGAAATTTTTAAAGAATCCTTGCTAGCCTGCCGTCTTCTAGATTCCCTACAGAATCCCTGGTAGCTTGCCTTCCGCTTCAGTCAGATTCTCCTAAAGAATCCATGCTAGCTTGCCCTGCCTTCCCTGCCTTCCCTAATATTCTCTGCTGTTTAACGCCCTATTAAAGGAACAGTGACAACAACATTTTCAGGCACCTGGTGGGTGTTCACCCTGGTCATCATCTCCGCCTACACCGCCAACCTGGCTGCCGTGCTTACCGTATCCAGGCCGTTTATTCCGATTAAGGTAACGGCAAAATCTTGGGCTTTGATTTAGACTTAACCAGCTTTAGCCTAGGCTTAGACTTAGGCTTGGCTTATTTCTAGCCGTGGCTTACGCAGCTAAAACGTGACCTAACTACCGTAATCCAATCCATTCTAGAACCTGGATGATCTGGCGAACCAGACGACAATCTCTTACGGCACAATCAAGGGTGGCAGTACCATGCAATTCTTCCAGGTTTGGCATTTTAAAGGGACTGGAACAGCAAGTGTAAAGGCATTGAAAGGGCGTATTAGGAGGAGGTATCTTCCCCAAATAATCTCTGCTGGCTTGCCAACCTTAAAGGAACGATATCATCAAGATTCGGCCATTTTCAGGAATCCCGCATCGGCTCCCACGTCAAAATGTGGGAATACATGAAGGACAAGGATGTCTTTGTCAAAACCAACCAACTTGGCGTGGAAAAAGCGCTACAGTAAGCAGGGCTACTGTAGGTGGACAATCAACTACCCTTTCAGAGGCAACTATGCGTTTTTGATGGAATCGACGAGTCTCGAGTACGAGGTACAACAGAACTGCAATCTGACGCAAATCGGCGGTGTGCTCGGATCGAAGGGATATGGGATTGCGCTGCAGAAAAGTGGGGATAAGTCTGAGCCGAAGCTAAGCCTGACTAACCTATGACTATCATTCCCAAAAAAATTTTCGCTTATGAAAATTTTTGTTCGGATAACACACCATTTACAATAAATTACGTGTACTCCTCGATTTTTCATATACTTTGAATTTTCAATTTATTTTGGGATCTGCATAGTCCTTTCGGGTAAAAAATCTAATTTTTTTCAAAGAGATTTTTTTAGCCATTTCTCACCAGAGGATTTAAAATAATGCGTAAAAAGCTATTCAAGGCCTTCAGAAAGCAAAGAGGAACCTTCGGAAGCAAAAAATAAAAATCGTGAGCGGGTTCGAACCCTCGTTAGATTCCCCGGAGCCCGCCTACTACACCACTAGGCCACCAGACCACGGTGATGGGGGAGGCGGGGAAGGCCTATGAAGCTACGGCGAAAATATTGCAAAATGTATGCAAAAACTTAAAATGCTTATAACTCGGCGTGGTTATTGTATCAGCAGCTGAAAGTTACACCAATCGATTTGTCTCGTCGAGCTCTATAAGTGTGCAAATTTTCAAATCCGAATTCAAATCCCAGCTGAGACCATCTCCTTGTAAGCCTAAGCAAAGGCCTAAGCGTAAGCTAAGCCCAAGCTAAGTCCGTGCCTAAGCCTAAGCTAAGCCAAAGTCCAAGCTTAAGCTTAGCCTAAGCTTAAGCCCAAGCCTAAGCTGATTTAGAATCCGAATGGACCGATCGAATATCCCGACAAATATTGCTGTATGCGAAGCGTGGTATTATCGAGATGAAGAAGACGAAATGGTGGAGGAGCAAGTCGGTCTTTTATTTTTTTATGCTAATTTTGAGGGCAAGCTAGCAGAGAGCATTTGTGGAATGGAGGGCAGGCTAGCAGAGGTCATTGAGGAAACGATGGCAGGCTAGCAGAGATCATTGAGGAAGCGAGGGCAAGCTAGCAGAGATTATTGCGGAAGAGTGAGAAACCTAGCAGAGATTAATGAGGAAATCCATATAACCCCGTGTCATTTTTCAGCGGCTTCGACAGATCGTGGGAGTTGCCCCTTTTACTTGTGTCATTCTAGGGATTAACACAATTTTTCTACATTTTTTTGGGTCGTCATTCACCGCTGTTGTCTAATTTTTACAATTTAGCTCCGAAGATTTATGCTAATTGATGAAAATTTTGCAGAGGCGCCTCTTGCCAGGGCGGGGGTGCGGTGAAGCAGCAGCGCTTCTCCTTGTCACTCCATAACGTTGCCGGGCTCTTCATTATTTTAATTGCTGGATTGTTATTTGGGTAATTTTTCTGGCAAATTCGAATTTAAAAAATTCATTATGATCACCATTTTTAATTTTAGTCAACTTTTATCAAATTTTGCTTTTTACATTTTAGTATATTTAAGATTCAAAAATTTAAGGCTTTAGTTTTTATAAAAACCTCTTATTTTCTAAATATATCAATTTTCCTGATTTAGGCTGTTCACCGTCATCATCGAATTATTGATCCGCAGCCGGCAGATGGCGGCTAAAGATAAGGTAGGCCAAACTAGAATTTTTATTTTTTTCTTTATTTAGTGAATCTTTGTCTAGTCTAGATGAAATTAGACACGCACCTTAAAATATGTTTAAGAAAATTAGCATATATTTTTTTCAGAGGCCCCTAACGACGGAAATCCGGGACGAATTGAAATTTGCGTTAAATATGAACAAGGTAAGCTAATAAAGTTAAGCTAATTTAATGAGGACTTTAGTATATATTTTTAAGCATATAAATATAGATTTAAAATAGCGACTTATAAAAAAATGCATATATAGTTTTAGCCCGAAGAGCACCGATCGCGCCAGAAGACGACCAAGCACACGGACGAGCCGAATGGGCAGTTGAACGGGAAATAATTTGCGTTTTTGGATTTACATCTTAGTTTTTTATTTTTTTACGTGTTTTAAATTGTAAAAATAAATGTCTAACGGATGTGCTGAAATTGAAGCGACCTAGCAGAGTCAACCGAGCAAAAAGCAAAAATCTTAGCCGGCACCGGGGTTTTGCGAGAGAGAGAGAGAGAGAGCGCGCGAGAGAGAGCGAGACAAAAATAATAACTTTCTACGCAAAAAGCTATTTACTTATCGGAAGCACATCAATCGATTAGTCCCGTCGGTATCTAAAAATCACCGCTTTGGCCAGGCAATGGCACCAAAAACGTCTATTTTTCGCCCTTTCCAGCCTAAAATTGTCAAATTGTCAAAATTCGAACGCATAAAATGACATTATCTTCATTTCTGAAATCTCGATTATAAACAACAACAAGAAGACGGAAAGTTATAACAAAAAAACGAGTGGGCGGAAGATATTTGGTATGTAACGAATTATATAACGGGGGTAGCGGAAGAAGAAGTACAAGGGAGAGCTAGCAGGGGACTAGAGAATGAGAGATGGAGAAAGAGAGAAATAGAGGGGAGTCCGAATCACAATCAACAAAAATGGACACTAAAGAGTGGACATTGTTATTATATTGATCGGAAGAAAGAGGAAGAGGAGGGGAGGCATACGGGGCTTCTTCACGCCTTGTCCGCCTCATTTCTTCTGATTTTTGATGAGCTGTGCGACGTATTTGAATCGTTTGATGCAGTCCTTCTTCGTGCGGCCCGGCACCTCGGTGGCTACCTGGAAAAAAACGGATTAAAAACGCTACATCCTACTATATATAAAAAAAGTAGTGTTTGTGTGTTTGTGTGTGTGTGTGTGCCACTTTGCATCCACTTCCGTCTGTCTGTCCGGAGGATATCTCAAGCAGGGCGGGTTTTAGGCTACGTATGATACGTCATTAGGTGCGTAATGGTCTAGGCATAACTGCACACATATCATATTTTTAAAAATTAGCCATTTTCGCTATTAAATTTAGGTTTTTGTAAAAACCTCTTTGTTAGGAATAATTAGCATAGACCGGAAGTGGGCCGTCGCCTATATAAAGAGGCAGAAAGGGTTGTTTTTCATTTTTTTTGTCTTCTGAATGGAGGACAATTATGCAAAGGGCAGAATAGTATGGGATCCGAGACGGGGCCAGGGTTGAAAAGTCGCGAAGCGGCTTTTCAACCCTGGTTTAAGCTAAAATAGTTAAAAGAAAATAAGCCCCAAAAAACACTGTCGAAATTCAAAAATTAACAATAGAAATTAGAACTTAAAATAATCTCGAAGATCCGGTTCAAATTACAAAAAAATGCTGTTTGGGAAATCACATTTCGGCTCCAGAGCAGAGGGCAGCCTAGCAGGGATCATTGGGGACGGCAGGCCCTCTTGGCAAACGAGCAGGGATGACTAGGGAATGACTTTTTGGTCAAAAACGTATGAAAATTATCAAAAAGGGTCAAAACTTTCGAATTCCCTGCTAAAAATCTTTCCCCCCCGCTAACAGTGCAGAAGCAAAAATTCGACAAAAAGACAGACAACCCGGAAGACCCAGCAGAGCTCGTTTCGGAAGCAGGGGAAAGAGGGGTAGGCTAGCCGAGGCTATTGTGGAAAGTTCCTAAAAACCAAAGACTAAGGGGCAAGCTAGCACAGTCACTACAGGAAAACCCAAAACGCGGCGAACCTTCTCCCATCGTTCCGGGTCGCTGGCGGGATACTTCTTCAACGCCGCCTCCAACGCGCTGTGCTCCTTCACGCTCCAGTTTTCCTAAAAAAACCGAAAAATCACTTGGAAATCGAGAATTCGGCGTACCTCATCGGGCAACGGGGCGCCGAGTTTGTTCTGCGAGGCGGCCGTCGGCTTCGCCTGTCCCGTTTGCACCAGTTTTGTCTGAAAAAAATGTAATCGAAATTTAATAAATCTATAAAAATAAGAAAAATGAATTATTGATTTAATTTCAAAGGGCAAAGTTAAACTTTAAAAGTCTAAAAATTAGCATACCTGTTTGATGACCTGTTTCTCGGTCTTTTTGGGTGTCGTCTGCCCCTTTCGGTGTTCATTCACGTAGTCGGCGATCACGATCCAACGGTCGATCGTGCCGGCCGGGTACAGGTTGGCCGCCTGCAAAAATAAGAATAAAAATTTATCTATGGCTATTTGCAAAAAAGCGATATTTTTTTCATTCCAAGACAAGCAAGGGGACATTACGGGACGAAATTCGCTGGTGATTTTCAAAGTTAAAAAGCTTATTAAAAATTTACCTTCGTAAGAAGAAGGATCTCCTCATCGGTCCACAGCACAACCTCCGCCTCTTTCGTTGTCGTGTTCTCCTTGTTGGCCTTGTTGGCCGTCTCGGCGGCGGTACGCGCACGATTCTTTTCGTCCTGAAAAAAAGTAGATCTACAAAATACAAACGCACCTCAACGTCTTGGAGCAGCCGATTGACGGCCGGGGCGTCGAGCTTGATCTTGTCAATCTGATCGCACAGCTCCCCGATCTCGTCCGTGTTCAGCAAAAAGGTCAACTAAATCAGAAATAGAATAAAAAGGCTCCAAAATACCCGATCAAAGCGTTCCATGGCGACGAGCTTCTCCTTCGAGTCTGTCGTCCAATAGTTGCCCGCCTCGCACAGCCCCTCCAAACTAAAGAAAATCATTTTGAAAAATCCAGAAAGATGTACCGCTTCTTCTGGGCCTTGTTCGCCTGCTTGGCCGCGTCCTTTTGCCGCTTCTCCTCCAGTTTTGCGGCGTTAAAAAAGAGTTATTTTTTGAAAAATGAGAAATTGGAAACTATCATAGCCTTTTCAAAAATATAATGTACAAAGTTGATTTATTCAATAGAAATCAATTTCTAGTGAAAAAACACTACCTTGGCCTCCTCTTCTCGTTTCTTGGCGGCGACGGCTTCCTCGGCCTTCCGCTTCTCCAGCTCTTCGGCCTCTTGCTTTTCGCGGCGCAGACGGGCCCGTTCCTCCTGCAAAATTGACACGTTAATCGCTTCAAAAAGTCCCTGAATTTCTAATGGAACTGGTTGTAGCCTCAGATTTCGGTCATTTCCGGTCAATGCTCACCTCAAAAAGGCAGCAATTGAAAAAATTTCGCCACAAAAGCCTCAATTTGCAAACAATAACAATAAAATCAATGTAGCAATTTTAGCAAAAAAAAATGGTCGAATGGTCTAAATTTCTCATAAACGATACCTTAGCCTTCTCCTTGGCCTCGGCCTCCTCCTTCTTGAACTTGGAAATCCTCGGGTCTTTGTTGTGGGCCATGTGGACGAGGTTGCTGATCCTCTTGAACTCTTCTTTGCGGCGTCGTTCCCTCTCCACCTTGTTCGCCTTCTCCATTTCCCTTCTCTCCCATCGATCCTCGCCCTTCTCCTTGTCCTGCTCGTCGTCGTAACTAAAACATGGAAATTAAGCTTAAAATTAAAACTAAATTATATTTAGATTGAATTAGATAATTATAATTAATTAATAGTAGTACTTAATAGGCAACGGTAAGAGCAATCACAATAGCAGTTATTTACCAAAAATTTAGTAATTCGCTGTATTAATTAAACGTAAATTAGATCTAAATAATACTAGTAATAAGCAGCGGTAAGAGTAATAATGGTAGTAATTTACTATGTACTAATGTAAATAGATTAAAAAACAGTAGTGTGAAGCAGCGGTAATAGTAATAATAGTAGTAATTTACTACGAATTAACTAAATTTAAATTATAATTAATTATAGTACCTATACTCCCTCCAGGTATTCCAATTGAACCAAAACGAGTAGAAGTCCTCCACATCCTCGCGGCTGCTCGATTCATCGCCGAGGAGGGGCACCGGCTGCGGGATGGAGAATCTAAAAAACTTTCAAAAACCACCCAAAAAATTTTACCGTCCATTTTCGGCAAAAACGGGCCCGAGCAGCTCGTAGAAATTCTTGGCGTTCACCTCCTTCTCGTTCGGCAAGTCGTCGCTGTATTTCGGGTCCACAGAGTCGTAGGCGCGCCGCTTCGCCTCGCTCATGCCTACAAAACACAGAAAATAACATTTTACAACGGAAACGATACCGAGCTGCTCGTTGGCCTTGGTGATGCACGTGAAGAAGTCTTCGCCGGCGGGCAGCGGGATCCCGGCGTGCTTCTTCTTGTCCGGGTGGTGCTTCAGCACTTTTTGACGGTCTGAAAAAGATATTTACATAATCCGTTTGAGCAAAACGTTTTTTTTTAAATTCCTACCCATAGCAACAAAAATAAAATCTTTAATAAAAGCGCAAAACAAATTTTTTTTTATATAATAAAGCGCCAAAACCAAAATTTTTCAAAAAAACGCCGAAAAGCTTGAATTTTTGAATAAGAAACAGTTGTTAGGGCTCCATACGCACAAAAGCAAATAAATCAGTCCCCAAAAGCACGAAAAACATTGTTAAGCTTCAAAACCCCAAAAACGTACAGGCAATGCGAATTTCCTCGGCGGTGGCCTCCCAGCGGAGCTTCTTCAGCCCCAACACCTTGTAGTGGTCCTGATTCTTCGTGTCATTCGGGTCGAGCTTCATCAGGTACTTTTCGTATTTGTGGTCGTCGGCGTCGAAGAGCTCGACGCGCGGCTCCAGCTGCTCTTTCACCACCACCTAAACAAAAATTAGAGATTTCCAGAACATGTTCTGACCTTCTTCTTGCCCTTTCCGGTCGGTGCGGCGACGGCAACCACCGGCGCATCGGGATTTCTGAAAAAAAGCTATTTATAAAGTTTTTAGACACCAAAAAGTCTGATATCTCGCTCAAAAAATCGCTGTTGGTGTACACATGCGGTTTATCAGCCAAATTTGACAAAACTAGAGCAAGAATGCGCTCAAAATTCCTTCAAAAGCCAGCGAAAACAAAAAAAAAATTTTTACGATTCCTAAACGCCCAAAACCTACACCAGAAAACTCAATTTTCGAAAATGATCGCTGCTAGTTTCCCGAAGCGTGCCGGTGACCAAAAACCGATCAAAACATAGCGAAAGCGCGCTAGAAAGTTGCCTAAGTCTCTGATAAACGCGATAAAAGCTCTTTTTTTATGCAAAAGAAAGTACTGAAAGGGCTTTTGCTATACCTGTAGACGGGGAGCGTACAGCGGCCAAGCGAGAGACGGTCCCTGATCTCTCTCACTTCCCAGTGGATACCGGCCGCCTCATATCGGCGTTCAGCTTGGCGAAAGCCGTAGAGGGCCACGGCCAAATTGCCCAGATCCCCGATGCACGTCATCTGAAAAAAACGGGCTTTTAAAGGATTTAGATACAGAAATAGAAATGAGGATCGGTAATCAGAAAAGAGTCGTCACATTCATACAATAAAGTCTTCAGCGCGTGTGAGCGCGGCTACGGAAAGTTAGAGCGCTCGTGGCGCTTATCGAGAAGATAAAAGCTACACCTTTAAGCGACAAAAGGTTTGAAACCGCTCCCGGCTACCAACACGGCACCAATTGAGTTAGAAAACAATAAATATTGAAACCCGTGTGGCTAACCCGTCACAGTCTAGATTAGGTCAAGAAACCAGTGCCTAGTTGAGTAAAACGGGGCCATGACATTTCCGCCAACGGCCAAAATGCTTATAAAATGCGTGCAATAACCCTAAAAAAAATTTTTGTTACCTGGATCTAGTTATTACAGAAGAAATCACAAACTTATGATGTCTTTTTCTTGAAAATCAGTTTTTGCGCCGGAAAAGGAAAAAAGCGCGAAATGATGCTCAAGACAACCCTTCCGTCGGCTACGGCATAATTCAAATGACGTAGCGACGCAACGAGTAGCATAACGTACCGTCTTGTTTACCAATAACAGCATATAACAAATTCTTAGCAAAATAAAAGTTTTAACTTTTCATTTGTATTTTCTCGTTTTCAGCGTACTTTTTTAACCAGGCCCCGAAATTTTGGTGTTTCCCGGATGAATTTCACCAAAATTTGCTTTTATCTCGAGAATCTGACGTTATGGGTAATAAACTAGCCCATTTTCATAACAGAAGAGTTCATGAACCGAATTGGCCGTTTTTATGCTCAAAAAATCCGCGATAATTTGCTCTCTAAAATCAATCATGTGATATCTTTTGCGAATTGTGGTTGCTTTTCGTTGCTACGACTATCTTCAGGCGAATTTCACTTTTTTTCAGTGGGCGCTGTCGCAAAGGACGAGCCTCGCTCTCTTCGACATGGCCCAACCGAACCAATGTCGCCCAGTTGTTCCGGAAAATGCGCCGAAAACTGGCCTTCGGAGGGATGATTGTGCGTCTCTAGCTTCACGGTAAATTTCGGGACATTTTTTGTGTTTTTGGCGGCATCGGCAAACCGGATCGAGAGTTTGATGGAATTTGATGCACGCGTTGAACTCCCGGTGCCGCGAACAAACGTTCTTTTTTACATGGGATTTGGAATCTTATTGTACACGTTTAGAGAATCTGGCTGCTCGATCGTCATGGCGGAACTTATCAGCAGCCCTCCTTACACCATCCGTGATGCAACCGGGACGGCCACCGTCGAGCCCCTGCCAAATCATCACATTCAAGTCAGTCCTCATCCAGTGTTCTTCAATCCTCTCTTTTAGCCCGGAGATTGGGCGTACTTTGCGATCAGATGCAGCGACAAACGGTGTGTGAAAATCACGTTGGTTCCGGCCTGGGTACGTTTGTTTCGTAAGGTCCCACTTAGGCTTTTGCGCTTGGCTTTGTGGGATCGATACTTTCTGTTCCAGCTTGAGACCGTGTCGCAGCTCCAGCTCTGGGAATTCCGTCTAATGGAAGAGGCGATAGCCATCCAGGAAGATGTCAAGCCGAAAATTGAGCTGTAGAATGACCGACACCGTCTTCATTCGGCTCGGCCCTGACCAACGCCGCTTCCGCCGCCGGGATGAGTGCAGCCATATGGCCGTCTACAACACCATCCCGAGAAAACCCTACTTTATTTTTATTCATATTTTTTATTTATATTTTTTTTCTTTAATTTGGCGCAGTTTCTTGTGATTCTTTTTACTGCATACTGGTCCCCGAATTTTGCCCTCTTATCACGAATAAATCAGGTTATCGTATTCAACACCATTTTCATCGAACGTTCTGAGGCTTTGGTTGCCAACTTACATGAATAATCTGAGCATTGGTTTTTACAATTGCTTGGTGCTAATGATTGCCGTCATGTTTTTGTAGTCAGTCCTTTTTTAGCCTGGTTAGTCACTTAATTTTTGCGATTTTAGCCGCCCCCGCCTGATGCCCGCGGGAGATGCCAACGGCAATGCAGATGAAGGCGTAGATCCGGAATCAAAGGTCGGTCTTTGCCAACTTATTGTTAATCCTATTCTATAGATGGCGGTTGATGTGCCGACGAGTAGCGCGCAAAAAGAAGATCAAGCGAATGATGACGTTGCCAATATTTCCGTTGAGGTAGGACTTTGTTCCTCAAATAGACAAATTTCCAGATCGGATCTGAGCTCCGGAGCCTATCTATGGACGAAGCCCCCGCTAACGATGAAGATGAGATCGCTGATAGAATAAAGAACGGCAGTGAGCTCAAGCGAAGAACCGCCGAGCAGCCTACCATGTCTCGCATGCAAACTCGTGCAACGAGGAAGCGAGTCGACTCGGCACGACAGGAAACCTTGGACCCTGAGTGCAAGCGTCAGAAGCTCAAGGAAAAGGAGGTCAGATACTTTCAGAATATTCTAATCTGTTTGCTTTCAGCGTATGGCTGAAGAGAAACGAGTGGAGAAGGAGCGAAAGGAGAAGGAACGAGAAGAGAAGAAGCGTGAGAAAGAGAAGGAGAAGGAGGAAAAGAAAAGGGAAGAAGAGGAGCGTAAGCGCAAGAAGGATGAAGAGAGGGAAGCTAAACGCCGGGAAGACGAGGAGCAGCGAAAGGAAAAGAAAAGGGAAGAAGAGGAGCGCAGGCGCAGGAAGGAGGAAGAGAGGGATGCTAAACGCCGAGAAGACCAAGAGCAGAGAAAGAAAAAGGAGGAGCGGAAAAGAATGGTAAGCTCTTTTCGCTGTCCGTCTTTCAAAAAATTTGTTGTTTTTTTCAGGAAGACGAAGAGAAGCAGCTGAAGAAACGTCAGGAAGAGGAACGGAAGGCAGCTAAACGTCGAGAGGAAGAGGTACTTGTCAGGAAACTTGTGTAATATTTTGTCATAGGCCGCTCGACTTTTGGAAGAAGAGAAGAAATGTCGCGCCAGCACCAAATTTCTGTCTTTCTTCAAGCCGGTGGAAAAACGACTCGAATCGCCTCTCAAGAAGCAAGATGCTGCGCACTGGTTTATGCCATATGAAGTCCGGAAAAATGCCGCTCTCGCGCCGATGTTACGACGCGAGCCTTTGCCGGAAAAGTGGCAGCTTTCGGACTATGAGGTATTACCGTTTTATTTTTGGTCCCGGTTCGTTCATAAATTGAATTAACTTGGGGAAGAGTAGGGCGTACGTAACTATTTTTATTAGGTTTACTCATAGGCATCCGTGATGAGATGACGTCTTACGCCCTTTTTCGATCTAGGAAATTTAGAAAACCACTTGACCGGTGTAGGCTTTCCCCGCCACCGAAACAACCAAACTTTTATCATACTTTAGACGGATGAAGCCGGCACCTATTTGCAAGAGATGAAGAGGAAATATTCCTCACGGACGCCGTCCGCCGCCGCCACTGCTGATGATTTTCCTCAAATCGTTGGAGAGAGGATTGAGAAGATGAAGTACTTCAGACTTGTCCCTGCCACCAGCACTCGGTAGCTTTTAGACTTATGGTAAAAAATTTCTTTTTTAGGTTGCAGAAGTCGAAATTGTACCATTTCCACCTAAGTTATCGACCCCCTTTCTACGGAACGTCGACCCAGCCAATGCCAAAAGGTCTCAATGGCCGCCGTCCGATGGGAAAGGCAGAAATATTGGACTATGAGGTGCGCGTGCCACTCTTTGCTTATCCGAATTTAGGTGGAATCGGATGAAGAATGGGAGGAAGATCCGGCGGACGCCGAAGAATGTCGATCGGATGAAGAGGATGAGGTGGAAGACGAGGAAGATGATGACGATGAAGGGTAACTTTTTTAAATATTTTAAAATTAAACAATATTTTGAGAAACTGAATTTGGCTAGTAATTATCTTTTTTCACCTGCTGCGCTAAAATTCTACTTTGGTTTCTACAAATTTAATGCTACGTCATATTATTTTGGCCTTTATACAAATTTCAAATCTAGTATCGAACTGATTTTAAATAAAATGTTATTTATTTATTTTCCTGAATTCAGCTGTTTTTAAACGCCCTCCCTTTCCGCACTTTTTGGCTCTTAAAATTAATTTAAACGAAACTTACTATTAAACGAAGTTCAAAACCTGGTTAAACTAATATTGTTTTTGAAGAAAATTATTTACAGCTTCTATCATATATTGCTTTCAGGTTCTTCGTCGAGCCGCGCTATCTATCCGACGGCGAAGGCGAAAGTGAAGACGACGCGTGTGCGGTCCCAGGAGAAGGTGAAGATGTGCGAGCGGCTCGGATGGCGGCGCGTGCACAAGATTGGCAGCAAGGAGTGGAGCGCAAGAGACAATTGCTTGTATCCACTATCATTGGCCCATCCTACAACAAACCCCCCGCACCCTGTACGAGCCTGAAAGCCATCATCTTCTAGCCGTTTTCCTATTTTCTTCTGGTGACGATTACGCAGCCACTCTAGTCACTTTATTAACATCCAGTTTGCCCCATTTTTGTTGAACACACTAGACCCATCGTTATTCACTCCCCCTGGCCCTCAATCCCATTGCACGACAAGCATGCTTTTTGTCTTTCAAAAGCTTGTTTTTGGTCATGATTTACTCGCATAGCTAATTTCCCTATTTGATTTTGCTAATTTGTTGGATTTGTTGAGCAATAAAAGTCTCCAAAAGTTGATCTTAATTGCAGCTTTACAAGTATCTTGCTGGATTTACGCGACTTTTAGAATCAAGTTTGATGGAAAAGAATGGAGCACGGTGCTGCTGCGCAGTACATGCTTTTGTTTTGACACGTTTTTGAGTATTTATGCGAATCACACAAATTAGCATAAAATGCAGCGGTGCAGGGAAAACTCGCAATGAAACGCAGTAGTAAAACCGAAAGGCACAATCACAGTGTGGCGCTACACGTCGCGGCGGGACCCGAGTTTGCAAAAAAATAGACATACAATAAAATTAAATCAAGTGAGAATCGACGCAATTTTCGAAGGCCAAATTACATATTGTTCCGGGAATTGACGGGGAGCAAGCGCATAAGGCAGTGGGTACGGTATTGAGGGGTACAAAATAGGGGCTCAGCTAGAAACTACAAACTACGATATTAGGCGCAGATTCCGGCGATTTCTTTCATGACCCGGTCGAAGAGAGCGCGATTTTCGCCTTTTAGGCTTTCGCGGTAGAAGGGTTCGTTGAGCTGGATCTCGGCGAGGGCCTGGAAAAGTTGGTTTAATGAATTTCTCGGTTTTTGTATTTGTTCTCCCTCCCTCCCCCCTCTCTCTCTATGTTTCTCTCTTTCTCTCTCGCTCCGTCTGTCTCTCCCTCGCGCTCTCTCTCTCTCGTTCCCTCTCTCTGGCGATTTATACAGCTTTTGCAGCAGATCTGGTGCGTGTTCATATCCCGGGCCCATCCTACCGTACCTCAACACATTTCAGTGCCTTCGCCCTCCTCTCCTCAGCCGCTACGTCAACACCTATAGACGAAGCTGGGCCCCGGGCGTTGATCTTAAGCTGGTGGCCCAGGTCGAAGACGATCTGAATACATAGAAATTGGCTTTAGCCTTGGACTTAAGCTTAGCTTAGGCCTAGGTTTAGGCTTAGCCTTTCTGTTTGTTTCTGTCTGGGTTAGGCAGGCTTTTCTGTCCCACCTTGGCTAATAAGCTCAATATCCCAGGCTTGGAGACCCCGATGGCACTCCAGAGTATCCGGATTCGAGGGAGAAGCTTCATCGCCAGAGGGAAGCTCATCTGACTTCCGGCGGCGACGGCTTCACACAGCAAGGCGAGTTCTTTCCTGAAAGTTGCGCATTAAAAGGTGTTTCAAATCGAGTTCCTGACTTCCTAGCTAGCGAGAGAGAGGGCGAGAGAGTGAAAGTGAGAGTGAGGGAGCGATAGAAAGTAAGTGAGAGAGAGATGGAGGGAGTGAACTCACTTATTCCCGTCCAAAACATCGACAGCCCCGAGTAGCCCTCGACTTCGAACCAAAGCGGACACCGATGCAAATCCTTGTCGCCGTTCCTCGAGTCGACTCGTAAAGGTGGAATGGCCGGTGCTCGCCATGGTACATGCTTCACCAAGTGTCTGAAAAGAGGAGTGTAACGTACTTCTCGTTTATTTATCCCCGTGGCTAGCAGATTGTATTTTGAAAAATAGGAAACAGAGACCCACTGGCTAGCGGCTTTTTTCGAAGCCGGTCGGCCCTGGCGCTAGACAAGCTAGCGCAGATCCTTTAGGAAAACGCTAGGTCCGGCGCGAGCTAAACTAGCAGCGATGTTTTTAAGAAGCCAGACGATTCTGGAGCTAGGCAAGATAGCAGGGATCCTTTAGGAAAAACGGGCCAGAAGGCTCGTGGCAAGCGAGCAGAAATTCTTTGCGGAAAGTAAGGCGTTTGAAGACAAAGTCCAGGCAAGCTAGCAGATATCTTTTAGGAAAGAAGTAAATAGGATCCAGTTTTAACCATTTGGAAACGATTAAAACAAGAGCAAGGTAAGGACAGGTTTTTTTCAAGAATTTCAGCTTTTACGGAACCGGTAACCCAAATTTTAAATGTTTACCTCCGGCGGCTTGGCCTGCCTTGAGCCATTCTTCAGGCTGTTCGCCCTTCTCATATCCTTCGGGGGGCCCGGTGACTTGGCCGGGCTTTTCCCCATCGTTCGATCCGGGCGTGCCTGTGTTGTTGGCAGGGTTTTCTAAATTTGTAATCGATTACGATAGTCAAATGAATTGGCGTACCGGTTTCTCCACCTCCAGCCTCCCCATCGAGCTGTTCCGGGGGCGCATGTCGGGATTTAGGCTGGGGGCCTTTCTGAAAAGTTTCGAATATGGCAAATGCGAGTATTTTGAAGTTTTAATGGGTGGTAAAATTAGCGTATTCGTGAGAGAGAGAGAGAAGCCCGAAAGCCTCTTAAAAGCTCGCTGATTCCGGCTGGTCACTCCCCCAAGTGACCGCTTTTCAGGGGGGTTCGCCCTGGAACTGGGCAGCTGGTTGTCGGTGGCAACGCGTCTATGCAATTCGGCTAGTTCAAGCTACAAATCGGGAACGCTACGTTTTTGAGTGTAATCCGATAGGACTACTTAAAGTGCAATTTTCTGGGTGTTAAATGGGTATAGCCGAAGCCTAACCCTAAGCCTAAGCCTAAGCCCAAGCCCAAGCCCAAGCCCAAGCCTAAGCCCTGCCTAAGCTAACCCTAAGCCACTCACTTGATGGTGCTCGGCCGACTTCCCATCGTTTTCGTGGGCGAGCTGGGTGTCTCGGGTGTAGATGATCTTTTCTGAACCCCAGGCCGCTCCACTGAAGCTAATGAAGACGTGGATTTCGAGGTGCTACTTGAGCTGCTCAGTCGAGAAACACCGGCTTTTGCACCGAGTGGCGGGCGACGCTGAAATCAGGTTTAATGTTGAAAAATAAGACAAAAAAAAGTTCCAAAATGCCGTGAAAAATTACCGTAGGCGTCTCGGGGAGTTTTGTGTAGCGCCGGTTACGGTAGGGACTTGTTTCGGGATCTAGCTGCTCGGGAATGGGGGTGGGCTAAAAAGAAAAATAATTTCGGCTGTTGTCACCACCCCTTTAATTTTCTAAAGAATCTCTGCTAGCCTACCACGTGCTCCTCAACAATCTCTGCTAGCTTGCGCTCGCTTCCTCAAAGATATCTGCTAGCCTACCCTACCTTCCTCAATGAACTCTTCCAGCCTGCCCTCGTTTCCACAAAATTCTCGCTAGCCTCAATGCTCTCTGCTAGCCGGCCATACCCTTCCTCAATGATCACTGCCAGCCTACCTCGTGCTCCTCATCAGGTGACGACGGCTCGTCGCTCAACGGGCTATCGTGAGCCCCGTCCGACCCGTCAGTGACTGGCGAATTTCCGAGGGATTCCGGCCTTCCAAACGGGTCGACGTCTTCAACAGGTTCAATATCGGCAGTGGCGAGGATTTCCTGCAAAAAAAAATGAGCTAGCCAGGACTATTTTCCCCCATTTGAGGTTCAATCCGGGTCGACCGGAAGTTGGCACACCCTGGACACGGCTAGTACGCCGGGGGGGCCAATGACCCTGGGAGAGGGGAAAAATCGAGGCTCTAAAGGTACAGAGAAGCGTAGGAATCCAAAAACGAAAAGAATCTAGCCTACCTCATACGTGGAGCTGAACAGGACGATGCTTCGATCTCCAAAAGCGCAGAGGACTTCGAGGGAATCGGAAGTGGGAAGGAGGCAGAGAGCCTGAAAATCAGATAATTTTCCTTTCTATTGTTCTATTGCTCTCCCCTCTCTCTCTCTCTCTCTCTCTCTCTCTCTCTCTTTCTCTTTCACTTTCTTTCTCTCTCTCTCTCTCTCCAATACCTTAGTATTCAACGGCAGCTCCGACTTGGCGACTTCCGTAACGGGCTCCCAGGTGACCAGATGAAGCGTCTCATCGGTACATGCTACCAGAAGATCTCCTAAAAATTAGTATAAATTAAGCTAACTGCGAAAACTGACCATTTGGGGCAAAGGAAACGTTGTTGATGTCGGTATCTGTCATGTCAGAGACGCCGATACATTCATAGGTCTCGAGATCCCAGAAACGGACGACACGATCACTTCCGAAGGAGGAGAGCAGGAACTCGTGGGGGTGGAAAGCGATGCCGCGGACCTGGAAACGGGGGAATGAAAAGAGAGAGGGGGGGAGAGAGAGCGAGCGAGAGACAGACGGGCCGGAGAGAGATATATAGAGAGAAAGAGGGAGAGAGGGAGAGAGAGCAACCGTCAAAACTACTCACCGAAATCCCAGCAATCAGCTTCACCCGAATCGCCCTCTGCCTCAAGTCGAAAATCTCGATGCTAACATCAGATCCGACGATGCACAGCCGGTCATCTGGTGAGAGCGCCACCGACCGGCCGGCCGATTGTATCCGTTTTTTGAGGAGATACGGCGGGTGAGCCTGGATGTCCCACAGTATGCACAGACCATCGTCGGATACGGTGGCCTGGAAAAAAATATTTTAAGGACATTACGAAGGAAACGATGGAACAGTTTAACGGGGCTGAGAAGTCAATAGCCAGCTTTCAAAGACGTTTAAAGAGGTTGAGAAGCCAGAAATCGGTAATTTCGAGGTTTTAAAGAAGTTTTGACGTTAGCTTTTAAAAGGGTTTGTCTATAGGAAATTCGCGTAGTTCTTAAATTTACTCACCCAATAATATACATTCTTGTTAAACGGCGCCACCGCGTTTACAGTATCCGCGTGTTCCGCGAATGTACGCAGCTCATGGCCCGATTCCGCATCAAAAATTTTGACGACCGACCCGAGGGCCACGGCTACTGTACGCTCGTCGGTTGACGTCGAGATGCATTGGATTGGGCGGGAGAGGGGTTGGAAACGCTGAAAAAAATATAGGATAGGCCTTTTTCTATCTCCCTTTTTCTCTCTCACTCTCTCTTTCTCTCCCTCTCTCTATCTCCCTCTCTCTCTATCTCACTCTCTCTGTCTCGCTCTCCCTCTCACTTAGTGTGAAGTGTTGCCTTATGGTGGGGGCAACCTAATCCCTGCATGGCGCACCATTTCCTGGAATAGCAGGCTCCGCCCAGCGAGAGAGAGAGAGAGAGAGAATGAGAGCAAGGGATAGGGAGAGAGGGAGAGAGATTTCTGTCTGTCCGGTCGGATTTCGGGGGCCAATCCGAGCGGAACGGATGTTCCCCCTAGGGGAAAATGGAATGGGCTACGAGACACTCCGCCCAATCCATCCCTCCACTCCCTGAAAATGGCTCTCGGGAATACTTGGCAACAATGTTAGAGGAGCGAGAGAGTGTGAGAGAGCGAGAGAGAGCGAGAGCGAGAGCGAGAGAGAGGTAAAGACATATTTTGCATACCTTAGCCCCGAAGCCACCAAATTACCTACCGGAACCTGGACGCCTTCAACAAGTGGCCAGGCCTGCAGCGGGTTTGCCGTATAAAGCAGTTTTCGTCGCGCGCTTATACAAGCCACCGAAGCCACGTTGAACAGGTCCGAGGCCGTGACTGAAAACAGCAACTTATCCGAAGTATGCGCTCTAAGCCTAAGTCAAGCCCTAAACCTAAGTCGAAACCTAAGCCTGAGCCTAAGCCCAGGCTTACGCTTAATCCAACCAAAGCATAGGCCTATGCCCAAGCTCAAGCTCAAGCACAAGCTTAATCAAGCTTAAGCGTAAGCCTAGCAACCAAAGCCTGAACCTAAGCCAAGCCTAAGAGCGAGCCTAAGCCCAAGCTTACGCTTAATCCAAACAAAGCCTAGGCCGAAGCCCAAGCTCAAGCTCAAGCACAAGCCTATGCGGACTCACATTCCTCCCGTAACATTGTTCCCGCATCCACCAGACTTCTGTTGCTACCCGCCTTGCTCGTTGGTTCGTTCTAAAAGATGGGAGATTTTTGGTTGGGTATTTTAATCGGATTTTTGAGGAGAAAAGAATTTCGAGAACACGAAACGAGGGCCGACAGCCAAAACGAAATTAGCCTGCCAAGAGAAAGAGGCAGGAAAATAGACAGATGGGGAGAAAATTGGATGTTATGGGTGGGGGAGGAGAGTGGAGATGATAATGGAAAAACATGATTTATCATCTTAAAAAATCCTAGAAATCGCGATATTAGCAGAGAGACGTTGAAGCTTAGAAATTGTAAGCAATTTGCAGTGATTTTTTGGGAATTGAGGAGAACTAGTCGAGATTTCTGAGGATGAGTTAAATTTGCGGCGTTAAATGGCCTATGGTAGAAAGAGAGCGACAGATCGAGAGAGAGAGAGAGAGAGAGAGAGTGAGAGAGCGAGAGAGAGACAGATAGAGAGAGAGCGAGAGAGACAGATCGAGAGAGTGAGAGAGAGCGAGAGAGAGCGAGAGAGAGACAGAGAGAGAGAGAGACAGAGAGAGACAGACAGAGAGAGAGACAGCGAAAGTAAGACGTTTTAGGAACAAGATAACTAGCAGAGCTTCTTCAAGATTTAATCGGCTAGCGGGCTTTCGATCAAAAAATTCATTAGCTAGCAGAAACTCTTTAGGACGAAGTGGAAACCTGTTTTTCTTTCACGATCGAAATAACTAGCAGAAATTCTTTGGGAAATCAGGAGAACTAGCCGAGATTTTTTGGGAATTGGAAGGCCGGCAGAGCTGAGATAACGAGCAGAGTTTCTTTAGGAATCAAAGAGCACAACAGTCTAATACACATGCTTCTACACCCACAAAATTAGCTATCGCGGGCTCCGAAATAGGCGGCGTGTCCCGTGGGGGCCAAACGGCCATCGAAATGGGCCCCCCAACGTGGTGGTGGTTGGGGCCCAAAGGGAAAGGGACAAAGGGCCCAGCTAGAAGGGGAAAGGAAAGGAAGGAGGGAGGCACCATTATAGCCATGCCCTCAACGCTATCGGAAAAGCCCCCACCACCACCACTACCACTTGGTCATTAATCTATTTCTCTCCTTGGTGGGTTGACACTACTGGGGGAGGGGGATATTTTGATGAAATACGAATGAATACTAATTACGGATAGCTGTAGGAGGGATGTGTAGCTTTTTAAAGGGAGCGCGACAAGGCGGAAAATTTCTGAAAGGTCTGTGCCTTTATAATGGAAAATATTGGGTAAGTTTGTCTCCCTATTTCTCTCTCACTCTCCCTCTCTCTCTTTCTTTCTCTCTCTATCGTCTCTCTATTTCGCTCTGGATCTCTCCCTCACTCACTCTCTCGCTTTCTAGCAGCAAAGCTCAAACAATTAGTGCATGCAAGCTAGCAGCGATCATTGAGGATTTTTTGACAGCCAAAAAGCCTCCAAAAAGTAATCTGCTTTTGACACCTCGCTACATCCAGCCTGCTGGGGACGACATGGAGGCGTAGCAAATTTGAAATTCAATACGACCGAAAATATCAAAAAGTGGGCGGAATTCAGGTGTATTTTAAAGGGATTGCGACATCCAAAAGATTTAAAAATCGGTTCCGTAACTTGGCGCACCAAAAGGATGCCAGGAAACGGTTGATAATTTCAGAGAACCATAACTTCTCCTTACTATATTAGTTCGGAGTCAAATTTGCGGAATATATTAAGGATAACCAAATCTATTTTCACACAAAATTTTGGCTGGAATGAATGAAATGCCAAAAAGTCATAGCAAAAATGCCATTCCTGTAAAATTTAAAAGTTTTATAATCTTCGTTCTTGAATAAAATGAGTTTTGGCCTATTTAAAAGTTAATTAGGAAGGAAAAACCGGAATATAGTGAAAAATTCACTCAAAAGCATGAATTATATGAATAGAAAAAAGCTAGCGATAATAAGATAGCGCGTCGGGGCAAATTTCTGAAATGTGAATGCCTCTTAGCGCCATTTTTAAGTTGATTTTAGCGTTAAGTTCAGAGCAGAAGCCTGCCAAATATGGTAAACTGATGGAAGGCATTGTGGGATGGATGGGCGGACGGACGGAGTATTGGTTTGGAACGGCAGAAGTGACAGTGGAGTGGATGGGAAGAGAAGAGAAGAGGGAGGGCATGGAGAGCCCTTCAATGCAAAAGAGGAGACAGCCATATCTGGAAAGAGAAAGATAGAGAAGGAGGGGAGGGAGAGGGAGCAGAGAAATAGAGGGGGAAGCGGATGGGCAGATGGTGGAGAGAGGTCGTGAGAAAGAGAGAGCGGGAGAGAGAGCGACATAGAGAGAGACAGAGAGAGAGAGAGAGAGAGAGACGCAATATAAGCTTCTCGGTGCCTCTTCCGTTTCTTCTTCCGGAAAACGTGCAAATTTGGGCAGGCTAGCAGAGATTATTTGAGAATTTCACCATCTAATTGCGACTGTAAGAGCAGGCAGGCGAGCATCGTACATTTGCGCAATTTAGGACAAAACGAAAGAGAGAACGAGAGAGAAAGAGAGAGAGAGAGAGAGGAGAGCGAGATAGAGAGAGATAGGGAGAGACGCGCCATATAAGCCTTTCCTTTCCTCTTTTTGGGTCCCGCATGGAATATGCACTTTTTGCGCCCCCCGAGTTTTCCGGGTTTGATAGCTGTCAAGTTTTTTGGGAGGCGATTCCGGGTTCTAGGGGGCGGCTTCAACCGGAAAACAACTGAATCAGACCACCGGCAAGCCCCAAAAGATCGAAAATCAGGGCAAGAAAAACCTAGAAAACCCGCGGTGTGGGGAGCTTAGGGCCAAAAGTGGAGGGAAAAGCCTGGGAAGGGCCCTTCGGAAGCAAACGGCACACTCCCGCAGCGGACGGCAAATCCGATTCTGGGCCCCTCGAGAAGAAAAGAATTCCAGAAAAAGTTGACGGGTTCTGGATTCTGATTTTAAAGGGACTGCAAAGAGAAACGAGAGAGAGCGAGACATAGAAAAAGAGAAAGAGAGCGAGAGAAAGGAAGAGAGAGGAGAGAGAGAGAGAGAGAGAGAGAGAGAGAGAGAGAAAGAGAGAGAGAGAAAGAGGGAGAGAGGAGAGAGAGCCAGAAACAAAAACATGGAATCCTGAATCGATGTTATGGAGGGCTACCCGGTAGGGGGCCACCGCGTCTCCTCCGTTCCCTATGGATCAGGTTTCGCGGTGGGACCAGCCTCTCTTTTGCCTCCACTTACCATCCACAGGCCGGTATACAACACTTGGCAAATAAATGCATGATTTGACCCAAGGATTTTTCCATTTTAAATGTTTGAAGCCCGGTAGCGAGCAGAGATCATTGAGGAAGTGAGGGCAGGCTAGTAGAGAACATTGAGGAGTCACGGGCAAGCTAGCCGAGAATTTTGAGGAAGAGGGGGCAGGCTAGCCGAGATTATTGTGGATTCGAGGGCAGGCCAGCCGAGGTCATTGAGGAAGCGGGGATCGTTTTAATTATTTCGAGTTTCAATTTGAAACACTTTTGAAATAACGTCACTACCCAATAAAGCCGGAATATTGCGAGAGAAATAGGGCCACGAAAATCACGTCTTTTCCCTTGCCATCAGGCTTATCAGCGCCCATCAAGCCAGATGGCCGCCCTGGGCCGTCAGGTTAGAATTATGAGTCAAGCACCGTAAAAAAGGATTGCTGGGGAATTGGGTCAGATTGGCGAGAGAGAGAGTGAGTGAGAGAGCGAGAGAGCGAGTGAGCAAGATTCAGCCAGAGAGAGAATATCTGCAAAAAAAGCTACAAAAAATTTCGGCGAAATTCTCTGCTAGCTTGCCTGGTTTCCGGCCCATGATTTCAGCCCTAGTTTTTCTGCGGCTACTTCAGCTGCCCCGTTTTCCCAGGGGATTCAAATTGCATGGTGGCGGCCCTAGTTGGATGGGCCCTAAATCTTGGGCCTCAATCTTCTGAGCGGCAAATGCCGACCCGGGCAAAAAGCCGTGTTTTACGGATTTTCTGGATTATAGAGTCTTGCTCATTCTTTCTCTTCCTCTCTCTCTCTCTCTCTCTCTCTCTCTCTCTCTCTCTTTCTCTCTCTGACGCGCTCTTTTGCTCTCTCGTTTTGCAATTCTTCTTTAAGTTTTGTCGATAAGCTAGCAAAAATCCTTTGAAGGCTACGAGAGGGAGGCAGTGAGAAAGAGAGAGGAAAGAGCGATAGAAAGAGAGAGAGAGGCCGAGAGAGAGAGAGCGAGAGAGAGTGGGCAAGAGTTAGAAAACCACGTCCCACTCCCTTTAAAACGCATGCAAGGCGTCTAAAAACCGCTAAAACGTGCGACGAATCCATGGCGGTACCTACTATCAACGCTAAAAGCAAACCGGCCGCCGTGCGCTATGTAAACAGGATGGATGCGTAGTCAGACCCCGGAATTCGGTGGCCAAATAGTCGGAAATTGAAATCGGGAGGCGGCGGGGGGAAGTGTGTAGGAATCAAAAACTGTTTCTGTCTCTCTCTCTCTCTCTCTCTCGCGCACTATCTCTCTCGCTCTTTCTCTCTCTCTCTCTCTCTCTCTTGCTCTCTCTCTCGCCCCAAATCGATGTCATGTCGTATATTATGACGAGCGGGGCGGAACTGCCCGATGCGATGGCGTAGATAGATATATTTGCATGTGAAATCCAGATATCGGCCTATTTATGGGACCGGTTGAAGCCGGGGGGTAGGGAAAAGCGGGCGGAAACGAAAGGAAAAGTCGAGAATTCATAATTTTTGCGTAACGCCAACAAATAAAAAATACTGTATATTCAATATGCTAATTCGAAAGCAGCAAGAATTTGCTGCGAAACCCTAGACAAAAAATTTCCTTATTCAAATCGAAAATCATAAAAATCCTAATTTTTGACGGGCTACGTTTTGAAACAGCCATTCAATGTCAAATTAGCCAAACGAGCCAAACTAGCTAAACTACAAATTTGTACAATTTCTGGTAAGTAGATTAAACTAAATTGATGTAAATTATGGAAATTTCTGGAACATAGGATTAAAGCTATCGGATGATAAGCGTTTGCGTTTTATAACGATACAAAATCGAAGTTATTACGAAGAACCATTTAAAAGACGATTTAAGTCGGGAAACCCGCATAAAAATCTATGATTTGCAAATTCCGTTCATTCGGCCCTTCGACCTGATAAAGCTCCAAATACACCGCCCCAAAAATTGCAGGTTGTCACCTGAGCTGTGCTGTTGAGGGGGATAGGAAATATGTGTATGCATAGGGAGGAGGGAGGATCGATGGCCAAATGGGGCATCCCGCGACACGGAATATGGCAAAGGAAGAGGCGGAAAATCGCTCTGAATGGACCAGGAAAAGGAAAGGTTGAAGGTCAGATGGAATGGGGTCTATTAAAGGTATCTAAAAGCGAGAGACAGAGAGAGGGAGAGAGAGCGATAGAGAGAACGATAGAGAGCGAGAGAAAATGAGAAAGAGAGCGAGAGTGACAAAGACATATATAGATAAAGCAAGCGAGAGAAAGAAAGCGAGAGAGAGAGACAGAGAGCGATCGAGAGCTAATGCAACCTTAAATTTTTGCTATACAACGGGTCCAGCGGCGTGTATAGCTGAAGAGAGGACTGGGCGGGCGGGGCGGACAGCGGTGGATAATTATTCGCCGAGAATGGGCAGGTGCAACAAGGTGAGAGAGAGAGAGAGAGCGCGCGAGAGAGAGAGACGATCAGTCGGAAACAAACCAACGTAAGCAACAGCTTACACGTAGCAAAATACTGGTACTGTGAATGTGTGTGAATCCTACTGGTACCGAGTTATGGAAGCCAAGTTGAGCTACCTTTCTTTCTAGCTCTTTATCGCTTTCTCTCTCTCTCTCTCTCTCTCTCTCTCTCTTTCTCTCTCGTTCCGGCACGTTCCCTTTAAAACACTCAGCACACGACCTCTCCCTCCCCATCATCCATTGTCATATAGTCTAATGGAGGGCAATTAGAGAGAGAAAAGAGAGAGAGAGTGAGAGAGAGAGACGCAAGGCGAGGGATACACATAAACATAGCACGATCGAAAAACCGACCGACCGATGGGGATGTCCTCGATAAATCTGTGCACATGTCGGCTAGTGGCTGGATAAAGATAAGGAGGGAAGGGGTAGCAACGACTGGCTGCAAGGCCATGAATACCAAATTAGTTCCCCGCTCCCACCACTGGCTAAAGGGAGGCTTAGCCGATCGTTAAGAGAGAGACGAATTTAGAAGCTGGGGGTGCAGAAGTCACAAAAGAGCGGGAGAGGAGAGGAAGAGCAGGAGCCTAGGCGTAAGCCTACCTACCTACCTCTACGCCTACCTCTAAGCCTAAGCCTAAGCGTATACCTAATCACAAGCCCAAGCTTAAGCTAAGCCAAAGCCTCAGCTTCTCCTTTACTTTGCCGCTCAAAAACGTGTCACAAAAACAAAGCTAAGTAAACCCCTGTCACTCCCCCTTGAAAGTACGACCCGAAATTTACCCGGAGCTGGGTATAGTGGTTAGCCGAACCCTTTGTGGCCCTGGACAAAGAGAAAGAGAGAGAGCGAGAGAGAGAGAGAGAGAGAGAGAGAGAGAGTGAGAGAGACCGAGTAGCCGTTCCAGCCCTGGGGCCAGTGCCCTAATGCGATTTCGAACGTGTGTCCCGGGCCAAACTAAGCCTCCCCTTCTCACTTCCGTCGGCAACACCCACCCTATTCTGTGGGCAATATCGGAAATTACCGCAGTCTAAAATGGTATCTTTCTCTCTTTCTCTCTCTCTCTCTCTCTCTCTCTCTCTCTCTCTCCCTCTCTCTCTCATCTCTCTTGTCTCTCTCACTCTCTCTCGCTTTCCTCTGTCAGGCTAGCAAAGATTCTTAGGGAATTTTGTCTGTTTCGAAACGCTGGCTTACCAGGTAGCAATAGTGCTCAAAAATCGCTACTGGTTCGCTTAGTAGAAAAATCTCTGCAACTCCAGTTTTTGTAAATTAATTGTAAGTTAATAATTCAAATCTCTTTTATCGCACAATTTGAATACGGTAATCACGTCCAATTGGGCATAAATAACAAAAAATAAACGACGAAAAAACACTGGTAATCGGGTGGGTGAGGGGATGAAGGCAATACATTCTTTTGCACGATCGAAAGAACTGTCGGAGGCTGCTGGAGGGGGCCCACAATTTGCATACAGGGATGAGGGCGCGTCTGTGAGCTGAAGACGCTAATTTTTGGGGGGTAGGGTGGGTTTAAATATGAAATTTAAAGGGACGCTTTAGATGGGCGGGACAGAATTTTTAAAGAGACTTGGAAGGCAATTCTAAGGTTAAGCCTAAGCTTAAGCCTAGACCTAAGCCTGAGTCCAGGCCAAAGCTAAGGCCAAGCCTCGGCCCAAGCCACGCCTAAGCATACGCTCAAGCCTAACCTAAGCCTCAGCTGAAGCGAAAGCTAAGGCCAAACCCAAGCCCAAGCCTAAGCCTAGGTCTAAGCCAAGCCTAAGCCTAATCCAACTTCCAGGCCGCTTCAACGATAAGGGGGAAGCCCAAAATATACCATGACTTTCGTTCCAAAGCTTTGGAAAAATCCATAGGCAAACTACCGACTTCTGGGCCCCTTTAAAGCTACCGTAATCCCCAGTTAGTACGTTTTGCACCTCTTTAGGCCAGTTTGAACGCGACCCTTTAAAATCCATTTTTCACTAGAAAACTTGCATAAATTATCAACCAGGGTTGAAAAGCCGCTTCGCGACTTTTCAACCCTGGCCTCTCTTCGGGGTCCTTTGATACACGGGCACTTTGCATACTATAATTTGCATTAATTTTACGAATTACGTTAGGGATAGGCTAACCACAGGAATTACTTGAGCAACCGACTCGGAACCCAGCAAAGCCTAGAATGAGCCGAATTAAAAGGCCATCCGCGAGTCACTCGAACAGGCTCTAATATGTCTTGGCACAGTTTTTTTCGGAGCTATTTTTTGACGCCATCTGAAAGAGCATGGTCGAATTAGTAGGGTGGCACTATTTTGAGAATTTTAAAAGTTTAATTTCGGGGTTAAATCGGCCGTTAAAGTTGCCGATGTCAAAAAAATTATCTCGAACGTGACTTGAGGTAATTTGTTAAAAATTGGTGTGTATGCCTAATTTTGGACGCTGATCATTTCTCTAATACATCGCGAAACACAGAAATGAGCGGAACATGGTTAAATCACGTACTCGAGATGGTTTTCCCGGAATCCATAAAAAACGGCCTTTTCTGCGCTCCATGAAAGTAACGTAGAAAGGTGCGCCATATTTTTTTACGTCGATTCATGTGTCGTTTACCCGGAAACCAGCTCCCCTCCTCTTGCTAGAACGCGTTTTATCCGCCAAAACGCGCCAAAAATGGCCCCCAAAAATACAAAATCTCCGATTTGGAAAAATAAAGACAACAGATCGCATCTAGAAGACGAGCTGAAGCGATTGCAAAAAAGAGCAAAAATAAATTCGGCTTCTGAGAGGGGGCTGGGATTGAACCCGCGCCGGCTCCGGATTGGCACGCCGACGCTCTACTCATTGCGCCACGGGGCTCCCAGGCGGAGGGTCCGGGTTCGATTCCGCGACATTGAAATAAGGCTAATTTCTTTTTGCTCTTTTTTGCAATCGCTTCAGCTCGTCTTCTAGGTGCGATCTGTTGTCTTTACTTTTCCAAATCGGAGATTTTGTATTTTTGGGGGCCATTTTTGGCGCGTTTTTGGCGGATAAAACGCGTTCTAGCAAGAGGAGGGGAGCTGGTTTCCGGGTAAACGACACATGAATCGACGTAAAAAAAAAATATGGCGCACCTTTCTACGTTACTTTCGTGGAGCGCAGAAAAGGCCGTTTTTTATGGATTCCGGGAAAACCATCTCGAGTACGTGATTTAACCATGTTCCGCTCATTTCTGTGTTTCGCGATGTATTAGAGAAATGATCAGCGTCCAAAATTAGGCATACACACCAATTTTTAACAAATTACCTCAAGTCACGTTCGAGATAATTTTTTGACATCGGCAACTTTAACGGCCGATTTAACCCCGAAATTAAACTTTTAAAATTCTCAAAATAGTGCCACTCTACTAATTCGACCACGCTCTTTCAGATGGCGTCAAAAAAATAGGGTCGAAAAAAACTGTGCCAAGCCTTGTTCGGGTGGCTCGCAAACGGCCTTTTAATCCTCGTATGCAAATTAGTCTATTTCCATATGTTTTTAAATCGCTAAAATAAGGTATCAAACGTTATTTTAGTAAAAATCTGATCAGCGCGCAGTAATCTACGCCCTCGATTACCCCTAACCACTTTACTTCTGAACCATAAAATCCTCTTTCCTTCGAGTTATGGCTGGAACCCGGGTTTTTATGCAAAGTGTCCACACACACACAGAAACTATTTTTTATATATAGTAGGATTTTTGAAAGGTACGTGGAAGAGTCAAAATCACTATTTTTTAGGCCACGCCCCTTTAAAAATTCAGTTCAATTATTTAAAACAAAACAACATTTTTGGGCATTGTTTATGGGGGTGTCTATAGAATCTGGGCGGACTGTATTTCATGTCGTAAGCCAATCTCGGAAGCACACATCAAATCGGGGAGCAACAGTATATTTGTATTATGGTGGAAAATCCCAGGAAAGCTAGAGAGCACTAGAAATGAGAGAGCGGGGAGAGAAGCAGACAGCGAAAAAAGGCCTAAAATTTGAAAACGGGCTAACTGTAAAGTGTTTTTACTCAACTTGGAGTTTCGATTCGGGACCAAGTGCATCTTGTACAGAATTTTTCGCTGATTCCGAATATGTTTTCCAAATTTGCTACGGACCGTTATTCTGAAAGTTATACGGCAATTATGACCCTAGTTTTCACCAAAATGAAGGTATCGTTTTAGTTTTCGATTTTCTTCATTAATTTCAACGTCAAAATTGACTAGGCGTTGGCCCGACAAGCATCCTACAGCTCAAAACAAGCATTTTAGATAAAAAATGAGATTTTTATGCAAAAAGCAAAAGAAAAGATGCAGGGCCGGGGTTCGAACCGCCGCCCTGCGCTTGGCAAGCGAGTACTTTGCCAATGCACCATGGTGCCAACTGGGAAGGGAGCTGTCAGAGGGTACTTCAGGGCCCCTGGGAACCATAGCCCCAAACAAGGAATAGTGGGCCAGCGTCTGAATTTTTGGCATTTTTCGGCCTAATTGTTACCAAAAATGATTTTTTAAATAAAAGTCCGTAGCAAATTTGGAAAACATATTCGGAATCAGCGAAAAATTCTGCACAAGATGCGCTTGGTCCCGAATCGAAACTCCAAGTTGAGTAAAAACACTTTACAGTAAGACACGGTTCGGTGGGGGGCTATACAATTCAGGGCAATCGAGCAAGATGTACCGGCATCTAAAGACAAATCAAAAACATGTAAAAAGCGAGAGAGAGAGAAAGAGAGAGAGAGAGAGAGAGAGAGAGAGAGAGAGAGAGAGAGAGAGAGAGAGAAAGAAAGAGAAACAAACATTGCAGCAATCAATTTCTTGTCGAGACAACATGGCGATTAGGCCTGAAAAAATGTTGTTTAATGGATTTTAAGCTCTAAAATTTTTGTTTTAAGAGAAGCACGACCCAAGGTGAACCTCCTCTTACCGTAATATGGTCAGCCTGTGCGGGCATCGCCGTCTCGGAGATCGAGGTGGTTAAGGTGGGGGCGGGGGCCGAGGAGCCGAGGCTGTTCCCAGAGCCCTCACGGCGTAATATCTGAATATTTTAGCGTTTTTAAAGGTTTGTTTCAAATGGATTCTGCTAGATTGCCCTCGATTCCGCGATAATCTCTGCTAGCCTGCCCTCGCTTTCTCAAGGATCTCTGCTAGCTTGCGTTCATTTCCGCAATGATCTCTGCTAGCCTAACTTGCCTTTCTTTCTCGCTCTCTCTCTCTCTCTCTATCTCTTTCTCTCTCTCTCTCACCTGATTTATCCGTGCACTTCCGGACATTGCTGCCACCTTCTCGAGGGCGCTCATCCCCGTTGGGGCAGAAGCTGTAGATGAGAGTACGGTAGATGAGGTCATAGATGATGTCATCTCATCTCCCCCAGTTTCCGTTTTTCTCGTTCTGCTCATAATGGCTGCCAGCCTTGCTTTTCTCTCCTCCCTCTCTTTTTCCTCCTTCTCTAGCTTGGCCAGGATCTCGGCTTTTCGTTCTTCTGGGGTAGGCGGGCGAAGGCCACTAAAAATAGGATAAAAATTCGATGGTCATAAAGATAGTCATGAATGCGCAGACACCTACCCGCTCGAAGAAGCCGTAGAGGCGGCAGATGAGTGATTTTTCGCCGTCTCGGCGACCTCCTCATCTCCTGAAGTCTCTGGGTGATCAGAAGGGCCAGGTGGGGAAGGGTGGGGTTGAAGCTTGTCGGCATTGGCTTCCGGTTCTGGCTTCGGGGTTGGGATCGGCTCGGCGGGGTGATTCTGGAAAGCAAGAGATATTAGAGAGAGAGAGAGAGAGAGAGAGAGAACGAGAGAAAGAGAGAGAGCTATTCTTAGCCTCACCAACCTCTTTTTGAGCATAATCCAACTCCACCGATCCGGCTTGCGCATGATGGTCCTCTTCAGGCTCCAATCCCGAGAGGTCCACCATATATGGCTGCGGCACTTGAGGCTCGACTTCTCTCACGACCTCTGGCTCGGCTTCCGGCTCTGCTTCACTTCCCAACAACTCCGATAGCTCATCTCCGAGCGACTTTCCGCTCTAAACGGTTTTCGTGAGCAACAGCTACCCTCCAATACCTCGTGCTCCGACAGCTCCTTGTTCGCATCCTCCATCACCTCCTGCACCAAAAGCTGGGCCTGCTCCTCGATGACGCGCGCCGAGCTGGGTGGTTGAGGATCATCAACTTCGAGCGGGGCAGCGGGAGGCAGGGCAGAGTCTCCGATGAGCACCTGAGAGCGTTGGTTTTAGCATAAAAATGCCGATGAGCACGTACCTCTTCATGATGTTGCTCTTCTTCAGCTTGTTTCGGGGGTTCTGCGTAAACTTCTTCGACTTGGGCCGGAGGGGCGGTGAGGTCAACAAGGTTGACGAGGTCATCTGCGACGGGCTGGGGTTCTGGTGCTTGCTGGTGGTGCTCCTGGGGTTCGACAGGCAGGGTTTGGACCTCATTTTTCACTTCCGGTTTCTAGAACATTTTTTCGTTGTAATTTCCACAAAAAAAATCGTACACCATTTATGTAGTTAATTTCACATACCTTGACCTCCTCGGGCTTCTTGCCCCTGAGCGGCGCGCGTAGCGGAGCGGGAGCGGCGGGCGGGAGGCTCTTTTTCGGGGCTACAATGTGGACATAAATACATATATTTTTTATGCATTCGAATCAACTGTCATGCTCCCTTTAAAATACCCCTGCTCAGACTCACCAGTTTTCTGAGCTCGCGGAGCTGGCGCAGGCCTGGCCGGTTGTTTGGTCGGCGTCCTCGGGGTGGTCGCCGGCGCGTACATCGACTGGGTCATCAGATTTTGTTTAGGTTGAGCCCTGGGGGCTGGAGCTGCTCTCGGCGGGCTCGCCCTCGGCACGTACATCGAGGCGGTCATCATCGAGCTGGTCGGCTTCTTGACGGGGCGGGGTGGGGGAGAAGCCTAAAAAAGGTTGTTTATCAGTTTTTTTTTTAACAAAAACCGGAAAATTAGAAAAAATTCGGGAGGTTCACGCTCAACGATCAAAGCTGGCGCTCAAACTCCATTGGCCTGAGCTGCCACTTTTTCAAGGACTACCAGGGTTGAAAAGCCGCTTCGCGACTTTTCAACCCTGGCCCCGTCTAACCCCATTTTATCCTTCACTTTGCATTTGTCCTAAATTGGGATGACAAAAAAAATGAAAAACGCCCTCTTCGGCCCCTTTATATAGTCGCGTCCCCACTTCCGGTCTATGCTAATTATTCCTAACAAAGAAGTTTTCACAAAAACTTAAATTTAATGTCGAAAATAGGCGATTTTGTAAAATCTGATATGTGTGCAGTCATCTCAAGACCGTTGAGCACCTAATGACGTATCATACATACTTTTAAATTGCTCCCCTATCGAGATAACCCCCGGACAGACAGACGGAAGTGGATGCAAAGTGGCACACACACACACACAAACACTATTTTTTTATATATAGTAGGATATCAGTATCCTCTAGTTGAGCCAATCCATCTTTTTCCCAAGCGTTTCATTAACACACAAAGAGAAAACAGTCTAATCCCGAGCTCAGGCTCAAAATTCGAGCTCAGCCAGCGCGATTTGAGCTGCTACTTTGCTCAAATCAACCCCCACGCATCAACGGGGAACCGAAAAACGACAGACGCTGTTCTCAATATTGACCTTGGGGGAGGGTGGAGCGGGGCCGGACGTCGGCATAAGCTTCTTGTCGTAGAGACGCTGCTCTTTCGGCACAGACTGAAATAAATCTAGGATCGTCTCGTCTGTACATATTTACATGGCGTAACGTGTTTTTGGAGTCGGGTAAATAAGGATGAAACTGCGAAAAAGCCAGAATACAATATATCTGAAGAGGGAGAGAGAGAGAGAGAGAGAGAGAGAGAGAGAGAGTAAGAGAAAGAGAGAGAGAGAGAGAGAGAGAGAGAGAGGACGAGAGAGAGTGATAGAGAGAGACCGAGAGAGGGCGAGAGAGAGAGAGATAAATGCAGAGATAGAGAGAGAGTGATTGAGAGCGAGAGAAAGAAGGTAAAAGAGAAAGCGAGAAAGACCGCGAGAAAGAGAGAGAGAGAGAGAGAGAGAGAGAGAGAGAGAAAAGAAAGAGAGAGAGAGAGAGAGAGAGAGAGAGAGAGATAAAATTCTCGTACCAACCTGTAAATACGAGATATCCCTAGGTGTACTGCTCCCAAAGGCGAACGACTGCTTCTTGTGCTGCGCGGTGCGCGACGCGGCCGCATGAGCTCGAGTCAGAATTGCCTGAAAAACGGGTAAGATACAGCCATCAAGAACTATAAACGGAAAAAAATACAGCCATCAAAATTTAAATAAATTCCGGCCATAATTCCGAAAGACCAAAATTCCGACATCGACAAGCTTGATAAAAAATACCGACAAGAAAAATTGACAAAAAGGAAAAAAATGCCGACAAGCTAGAAGCCGGAGTTGTCCTTAGATAGCCATTTTAGTTGTCGGCATTTTGGGATTTCGATGTTTTGGCCTGTCGGTATTTTGGCGCTTTTGCCGCGTAGTTTATTTTTAGATTTTTTAGCTGATTCAAGTTTTAGTAAATAAAAAAATCCGGTATCTAACAATCAGCAGAGCTGGAAGTACGTACGCTTCTACCGTACAGTAAGTGAATGGTCACCCCGATTACGGGGGGCGCTCGCAGAAAACAAGGGACACATTTGGGGCCCGGCTACGGGCCCGTGGGCCACAACGGGGGGACACAGGTTGCGCAAATAGCAGCAGCAGCCACGGGGGAATGGAATCGACGAGAGATAGAGCGAGAGAGAGGGAGAGAGAGAGAGAGAGAGAGAGAGGGAGCGATAGAGAGACAGGCGCCCTGTTAGAGAAGACCGGACTAGAATAGATATATCAAAGCGCCGGCGAGGAGATCATCTTCCACATCAAACACTCATTACGGGGACGCGCGCGGCTGACGTGCGTGTTGGATTCGAGGGGCAAAAACAGCGCTTTTTCCGTCATTAGATTTTGTCTAGAGGGTTTTAGAGGAATTCTAGCCCTAATGCCGACAAGTTAAAATGCCGACAGGTCAAAACTCGAGCAGCCAAAATACCGACAAGTTCTTGACGCTAATTTGAATGCCATTTATTTCTAAACAACTATTTCGCATGTCGGTATTTTGGCGGTCGGTACTATGGATGTCAGAATTTTTGGCGTCGGGATTTTCGTTATCGAGATTATTGCTGTCGGGATTTTGGTTGTCGGGATTAAGGCTGTCAGAATTTTGCCTGTCGGGATTACGGATGTCGAAATTTGCCCCGGTCGAGACTTTTTCCGTCGGTATTATGGCTGTCGGGATTTATTTCGCTATATTTCTCTCACACCGAATTTTTGATTTTTCTCAAAAATTTCGTCAGGCTAAAAGTCACTGTTTCAAAGCATTTTAAAGGAAGCTAATTTTCTAAAACTCAAATTTAAATTTTTCTCACCTCCTTTTTATTATTCAACGCCTCCAGATAGGCCTGTCGCCGATCGAGCGCCTCTTTTTGACGCCGTAACTCTTTTTCGGCTTGATGTCGAGCTCTAAAATTTCTTTAGGATGAGTGTTATCTTGCTCACCTCTCTTTCCGTTCGTTGTCCCTCTGCTGCGTCATCTTTTTCAGCTTCTCGTTCTGTTCGGCGATCAGCGCCGCTTTTCGGGCGAGCACTATCCGCTCGGCCTCGGCTTTTCTGCGTAGTACCTGGGAACGTGAACGTAACGTTTAATCGTATTATAAGTATCAAGAGCTCTAATTTTCGATTTTTCTTATCGGGTGCTTTTGCATTATCGGGGGGGGGGGGGACTTAATCCGAAATCGAAAAATTATTAATAAATGAAAACTATGTATTCCAAAAGTAGAATAGTGTTTGAATGATAATTTAATAATTTTAAGAATGGTAAATAATAGGATTTTAGTAAAACGTAACTATATTACAAGTGAAAGCACAATTTTAAAAACTTTTAAACATTGTTTGGTTGAAAATCGGCTTTTTTAATACAATAAAACATTAAAATTCTTTTGTATTGAACATTTTGCGAAGTTTTCAATTAGAAATAGTAAAATAAGGACGAAAATCACGTTCGCTGTTTATATTGGCAAAAAATGGATTTTAAGAACCCCCCCGATAATGCGAAAGAACCTCGAACATCGAGCTTCATTGAAGATTTAGCGAACATAATGCATTAATTAACAACCTTTTTTGCACCCACCTCATCAATATGATTCTTCTTTTCACTGGCTGTTGTGGATGGGGGGCGGCCATTCTGCGTGGCGCCCGATCGGGACGAGGCGATCGTCGACGACGATGAGGCGGCACCTGGTGGATTGGTGCTCATCCTCGCCCAATTTTTGATCTGAAAATTCGAAAGTGTTGCTTTGACACGGAGGTTATACCACGAAAAAAATTGAAAACACCGAAAACATCGCCAAAAAAGCGAATTGGTAAAATTTCAAGAGCCATATAGACACATATTAAAGCCAAGCCGAGCCTAAACCTAAGCTTCAGTTTCAGCTAAACCTTAAAGCCAAGCCAAGCCGAAAAATTGATCACTCTACGCGTGCGTGCTGCCAAAAGCCTCCGGCAGCCCAGGCATAGAGAAAATTGCCGGAGGTGCCGGCCAGGTGTTTCCCCCACGAAATTGGTGGGACCCAGCGAGAGAGAGAGAGAGAGAGAGAGAGAGAGAGAGAGAGAGAAAGCCCTCAATGGGACGTTTGGTCAGCATATGCTGCCAGCTTCCAGCAAACCGAAAATAATGGCCAAAGGGATTGTCAAGTAAAAGCCGAAAACGCCAGAATCTCCACATTGAAAATACCGACAGCAAAAAAAATCCCGACATGAAAAATATAGAAAGCAAAAATGTCGACATGCAGAATACCTGCTTAAAAGGAACTCTCCTTCAAACTAGCGTCAAGAATATGTCGGGACTTTCACTGCCGGTATTTTTGCCGTGGGGGATATGGCAGTCGGGATTCTGGACCGAATCCAGTAAAAACCTAAAAAGTTAAAACAAAGATTGTCAAAACGGTAAAATAAAAATTACTATTTACGAAGTTATGCCGATAAAAACGTCTGAAAAAAAATTAATGGCTCCGCTGATTCACAAATCCACAAATCCATAAAAATACCAAACAAAAAATTCCTTTGCCTAATATAAACAGCAAAAAAAATAAAATGGTCTAAGGAGATCCCTGCTAATCTCTTGAAATTATCTAAAGAGACCAGCAAACCAAAGCCCGAACGAAAATCGTCAAAAAAAAAGTCGCGAATTTTAGCCCCCGCCACAAAAAAACCAAATTTTTTTCAAAACTAGCGATGGACAAACACCTGAAAGAACTGATTCACAAATTCATGCGCGCGGGCGCGTACACGCGCTGAAAAGGGCCGGAAACCAGGGAGGTGGTGGCGGTGAAGCATCGATCCCTCCCCGTTGGTTGTGCTGGCAGAAAAGCCGTTGTCTACCCCCGGTTTCCGTACATGAGTGGCCGAGGGGGGAGGATGAAGCCTAGAGGGAGATAATGCGTGTAGAGGCCCAGAAAAAGGCAAAAAAGACGGCGTGTATGGCCCAGCAATGACCCGCGGCCCGGAAAAGACAAATGAATGCGAAACGAAGGGCACGCGCTGTGTTAGGGGGGCCACCCCTCAAAATTCACGCCTGGGGCCAAAAGCAGGCTTGCGAAAGAGCGCCGGATGGAAATTGGGTGGCAGCAAAATGGGCCGGTTCGAATTACCCGAGACACGGCACGCTGGCCACTGGCAAATAGGGACGCCCGGGTTTTGTGATGAACGGCCCAATGAGAGATATATTCGAGCCAATTTTCTACAATTTTTTCCAAACATTTTTCGCTTTTGACATTTTTTTCTGTTTTACAGACCTAATTAATCTATTTTACGTTATTTTTGCCTGGAATCCAGAAATTTAGTATCTTTTTTAACGATTTACCAAACAACGTCATGAAATTTTGTAAAAAATACCGAAAATGCCGAAAACTGGCTTCCCGCTCGATGTTCCGATGCGGAAATCAAGTAAAATCTTGTTTTTGAGCTATGAAATAGTCTATTTTTCGATGATCTATCGAATGGCAGCTTCAAAATATTGGAAAAAATAGCGAAAATGTCAAAAACCAGTATTCCAACCCTATTTTCAATTTTTTTCTAGTATCATTTTTGTATATTACAAAATTTTGGGGTCACAGAAAAAGCGATTGGGACATTTTGATTGAAGCTCTATCGAATCGCGTCTAAAACCCCCGAAAAATAGCGAAAATACCGAACGTTGATAAATTAAACCCTTGAAAGACAGATTCCCCGATAAAAAAATAAACTTATAACGTTAAAAATGGACTCTTTCGAGCGTACTTGCGAAAAAAGCAAGTTCATTAGCCGCAATTGAAGACCAGCCAGAAACAAAGGTGTAAGGGCCAGAGCGGTTGCCCGGAAGAGTACAACGACCTTCCTTCCTTCCTTCCTTCCTTCCATCTTCCACCCGCACACCACTGTCACCAGCCGGGGGGGTCGAGATCAATAGTAAATGACGGGTTATAGCGGGAGGTACTACGTGGAGGTGTAGCGGCCTAGAGGCGGGGGCACACCTGCTGATAAAAATCAGGAAAACACCTCGGTTAGGCGGGCGAGATGGGCAGGCATTAGCTCATCTTGATGAGTCACCGGCCACCGCTGTTTTGTGACAAGCGTGGCCGCCGAGTACGATTTTTTTGGATCTTCAGACGGTACTAGTCTGTTAGGGGGGGGAGTGAGTACCAGCAATAAATAAAACCCTATTTATCTAGCTTTTGATGCTGTGTTCAAATATTGAGGTTCATAAAAAATATCAAAATTATCAAAATTCTTAATTATGCAGATTTTTCAAAATTTTTACGCTTTTTTGGTAAATGGAAACGAATCAAAACTACTAAATTTTTTTGCCTTAAGACCGAATTTTGCCAATATTTTCATACATTTTAAATATTTTTAACTATTCCTAAACGTAAAAGCGTTTCAAAGTTTCATAAAAAACCCAAAAAGAATCTATCGCTTATTTCAACCCTATAAATGACGAAGCATAATCGCCAAAAATCGGGCATTTCCGGTGTTCATAAAGGTGATTCAAGGGCAGCAAAGAGGGGGGGCGAACGTTGCATCTGGTGGAATCACTATCAAGGCTGGAGACAGATCGGCAAACAAAGGCAATCATCACGGGGCCCCAGGTGCAGCCGAAAAGAAAAGGCAAAGGAGGGCCCCCAGCTTGGAATATGTAGAGCAAAGAATGCCGACGACCTGGGCCCCCTCCAGACAAATCGATGCTCGGGATGCCGAACGGAAATTTCGCCAGAAATTACCAAAAATAAGCAAAATGGGATTCTAAAGGCAAAAAGCGGTACTGGACTGTTAGCGGGGGGCGAGCGCATTTTTTCTAGTAATCACGTACGGTCCTAGAACGAAATCCAAACCAAACCATTTTTTTAAGTTTTACAGTGTTTATAGATATAAAAAGCGCATGGAAAATCGTCAAAATTAGCGGAAATTTTTGAATCTTTGGTCAAAACGTATGAAAAATGGTCACTGTTGTGGAGAGAAAAAGCTAGTCTCTTTTCCCCCACTGCCTATCCTGTGACCCAGTGACCGTAATCCGCCCCCGTTCAAATCACTCGGGATTACGTGTCGTAATGCCTTTCCACAGATGGGATTTTCTCCCTAAATTATCGCTCTAACCAGCGCCCAAAACCCGCTTCGCGGGCCTTGGGCGCTGGAATGGTGCGTTTGCATGAGAAATTTGACTTTGCGGTAGCTCGGGTCCTTCGGATCCCCCCCCCGCACGCGCGCGTGCAACTCGCAAGAATGAGGAAATCTGTATTTTTCCGCATTATGCAAATTAGCCCTCCGGGACCCCCAAAAATGAATAAAACCGGCTTTAACTTTGTAAACTTGTATTTTATCGAAATTCTGAAAACGCCATCGGAAACAGAAGGGTCGATTCCCCCCGGGTGACGGAGAATTAGGGCATTTTATGCACGGGAAGGCCCTCAAATCGGGCCTCGAAACTGACATCCACACACACACACAAAGATACACTCCAAAATTATATAAGGTATAGGATTCCTTTTTATCCTGAAGCTGCTACGAATAAACTGCTAACGTTTATTCGCCACAAGTTATCCATCAAGCACAAGAGGCAAGCACACTCGCGGACACAACAGTACAAACATCAAAAAAGTATACGATTAACAAGCGGTGGAACATAGGCGGAAAAAAACTAGCTCCCCCCCCCGCTAACAGCCCAGTACCCGAAAAGCTTCTTTCCTTCGGAAATCTTTAAACCATTTTCGCGCACTTGTTTTCTAGTCCAAAATTATCCATTTCTTTAATAAAGTACGAAATCCTAGCGATAACCCTCCAGGAGATCGATGTTTGGCGTGTCGTTTGGCCTGGGATAGTTGCGAAAAGAGGTCACACCAGGGTGGTTGCCGAGGGGGCCATCGGATGAATTGCAAATGGCACACTCGGCCAAAACGCCGCCAAAAACCAGCGAACCCATCGCGAAAAGCCGAGGGGCCCCCGTGGCCGCCGACTAGATTGAGAGGGGGGCTTAAAAGCGGTGGGCCCTAGCAGAGGGCCCATCTAGGGAGCTGCTAGTACTTGTCTGGTGGGGGAGCCAAGTGGTTCCGCGTCCGATGAGTCATGCTGAAAAACGGGGGTAACGCCTGAAAGGACTGGGCAAAGTTTAGACCTACTGATAGCGAACAATAAAACTAAGAAAAAGGTATAAAGAACTGGGTTAAAAGGGCAAAAATACAGCTGACTTCAGGGGGCACACAAAACACGGGTTCGAATCAATCGAGAACGCGTCAACAATGCCACGGATTGGCAAACAAGCCGAGCTAATAAAGCGTAGGCTTTCGGATGTTTTTTCCAGCTAATTTAAAAAAAACTTTGAATACGTTTAAAAATAAAACAAATTTTAGAAACCAATTTCGAAATCTGAGGATTTAGCTCCTATTTTTCCAGATATACCTAATAATATCATCGCCAGTGTTTTAATGAGCCTTTAGAGTAATTTAGTTATATTCCAATTCAAAAAATCTCCGGAAAACCGAAAAAAATTTATAATTCCAAATTTTGCTCGAAAT